>JACBWW010000058.1:946613-989714 GCA_020086605.1 Lanius collurio | reverse complement strand
CCCGGTGGCTCGCAGCGGCCCGGTACGCCACCGCCGCCTCCTCTGCCCGCACTCCGCGGGGACCGACCGGCGGGGCGGCCGGGGCCGGCTGTGGCGTACCGAGCCGCTGCGAGCCACCGGGCTGGGGAGGCCGCTTTCCCGCCGGTGTCTGCCCCGGCTCCGGCGCGCTCCCACCGGGGCGGCGGGCCTCGTCCCCGCAGCCGCTCGGGATGCTGCCGGTGGGCCCGCGGCGCAGCCTTTCCCCGGAGGCGCTTCCTGCCGCGCCGGGGCCGGTCAGCTGCGCCTCCGCGGAGCCGGGCGGTCGTGTCAGCCCTGACGGCCGCTCTGGTGGGTGCTGACGTTGGTGGGGTGCCGGCCCGCTTCTCCTGAAGCTCAGCATCCTGGCTGAAGCGTGCTGCTGCCGAGCCGTATAATGCCCCCTGCTCTCTTCGGTGACAAGGTCTAGACCCAGAGGTGGCCGCTGGCCGGGCCGTGTCCCCGCGGGAGCTCCTGCACAGGCATCCCCGCACTTCTCCCTGCCGCCAGCATCCAGGCGTGGCGTTACGTGTGGCTGTCAGTAGGATTCACAGCCCTCATCCTTAGAATACCATAGGTTTTAGTAAGCGGGTTGTCGGTTGCTCCTCTGTTTTTGGAACTAGCGTAGGAACAGATACTTATTTAGGAAGTCAGTGCTGAAGGTGCCATAGCTGCTACGGATGCCTGTTATGTTCTAAGTTAGATGGAGTTTAAAACCCATGTCTGTTCAGCAGTTCTAAAGTTTTAACAAACAGGCTCTTTTAAAACGTTGTGTTAGTGAAAAGTGCAGTGTTGAGTGATAAACTTGGAATGATAAACTTGAGGAGCAGGGAACAGTTGAATAAACATAGCACTGAAGTATTTCAGTAAAAACTTGCCCCAGACATTATTATGTTACTAAGATACATTGGGTCTTGTTGTCCACTAGTTAGTAATGTCCAAGGAAAGAGATTACAAAATGCTGGTTTTCTATCTTGTTATTTTGGTTTGGGGGTTTTTTTTGTGTGTGTATTTTTTGTTTCACTGGATAGAAATAGTGGACAAAGGTGACATGTACTTTACTGTTGGTATTCTCTGAAGACCCACCAAGGAATAAGAGAAAACAATCATCCCTTTGAGGATGGTATTTGTGGTAGCAGTCATAAATGCAGTAAAAATCATAAGAAGACTTAATAAAAAATTCAAACAGGTGGAATGAGAATATGAGAGGAGAAGCTCACAATATGAGGCGCTAATGGGAGGAAGTTGTGGTTTATCACTAAGTTAGCTGGTCCTAGAGCACAACTTGAGTGCAGCTTAAAATTCCTCTTAATCTTCAGCTACAGTACAATGAGAGTGAGTTTATATAGCAATGTGGGAAATTGTGAACTGGTGACATGATCCAGCTGCACTTGTGGCAGTTGGTCCCAGAGGCTGGAGTGGCCAGGAAGACTTTGCTGTCTTGCAGCAGACCAGTACTGCCACTGCTGCCAGGCTTGGTGGGGCAGCTGGGTGCCCATATCCCTCCCCAGCGCTCCTGGAGTCCTGCAGCTCTGGGCACTTGCCTGGTTTGTACCTGAAGGCACATGTGTAAATTACCATCATTAATCTAGTGTAAACCTTGGGGACTGATACAAAATAAAAATAAAATGTTCAACAAATAGAGTCTACTTGGACATCTTAATTTGCACTTATTAAATGGAAAACAAGATTGGAAAGCAGGAGTCCTAGGATGTGAGTTTAATGGATTTTCTTTAATAGATGAGGATTCATAATGTTCTTTTCTTTAATGTTAATACTAGCACTATTGTAGAAACTTCAGACCTATCTTAAAGTGCATTAAACCTATTAGAAATCTGATCTTGACATATTTCAGACATACTGTTGTCTCTCAATATAATTGACTAAATGTGTCAATGTGTAGAGTTTTTATATCTATATTCGAGAAGCAGAAAAACCTATAGCCCAGCACATTAAGTAAGTGCATATCAGCAACACAAAATAAAGCAATTTTAAGTGTTAAGTGCTTTAGAACAGGGTTGGTTTCACTTTCAGGAAACCCTAATTATTTTGGTTAATGTTACAACACTCATGTCTTGCTTCACAGTTGAAACAAGTACATTTCCCAGCACCAAGTTAATTCACTCTATGTGACTTTTTTTCTGGTTTTATAAATTCAGAGCCAGCTGTTCGTGCTGGGGCCTCACAGGAGGAACTGCTTACCTTTAGAGAGCAGGGGATGATGTGGGGCAGGTGGGTCAGCATATCGAGTTGTTCTGTATGGCTTGGCAGGGAACAGCCCATCCAAGGGCTCCGCCTGGAGGTTGGCTTAACTGGGAGAGGCTTGGGAACGTGATGCAAAAGTAAATGAAGTCTGAATACTTCTCTGACATGATGTAAGTTGTTTGCATAACATTCTCCTCCTTTCTGGCATGGATTCAGGTGACAGCGCCAGGCTGCTCCTTAGGGATGAAACTTGCTTGAAAATGGAAAACATGGTCTATTGTTGATGGCTCTTGCAGCCATGCCTTGTAGACCTGCTGGATGTGGGGCTTCATTCTGGAGGTGCTGCACAGATGCTGTAGCAGAAAGTCTTTGACCCGAAGGTTTTGTAGCTTGGATCAGTGAGGCAGGGGGGACTGAGGAGGAGGTAGTGTGCATGTGCTGTGTGATGGATGTACTCACGGCAGTTGCACCAGCTGGGGGATGAGTGAGGTGAGCCTCTATAGCTTTCAAGTCTCCTTCTCTAGCAGACCTGTTCTTGATCAAACAATAATTAGTGACTAAAAAAAAAAGGTTTTTTAAGAAATATGTTCTCTATTAGCCGATTTAAAAATGTTTCCATGAAAATTTCATGTGAACTTCAATGTATTTGCTACAAAGTGAGTTTTCTAGTTGGTGAAAGGCTGGAAGGGGTCAACTAAGATGTGATGCCATTCTGGCTGGCTTTGATTTGTCTGCACAATGTAAACAGCAAGCTGGCCTACTCTGTTCCTACAGCTGCATGTTGTTTGAGGGATTAATTGATCATTCCTGTTATTCCTGTTTTGAGTATGTTTTCTGAGACTGTGTAAACATAAATCTACAATTAGTTGTTTTGTTAGGTATTTAATGAGTTAAGCCTCTCTTGATCATTTGCACTGTTGTCTGATGAACTGTCACGGGTTTTTTTGGTGGTTTGTCTTTTAACATTCACATACATCCCAACCTAGATTTGAGGCTCTGCTTTGTGAGTCTTAATTATACTTTAATTCTCAAAGCCTAGTGAATGAAATATTTATGCTGAATTAAACTGTATTTTAGAACAACAGTATTCTTTCACTTCAAATCTAACTTTCTGTTGGTCTGCAAATGAAGTTTCAGTGCCTGGTGCTGGGAGTACCATGGCATTTTCCCTCAGAGTTTTAGGGCTTTGCTACCCCAGTCTGATCTATTGATTAACTCCTGTTTTTTTTTATTTGAGATACAGTTCAAAGCAGCTTTGTTTTTTTTTTTACCCCAGAGTTTTGGGAAGAGTGACTGCAAGGGGAGAGCTGAGTTTTTAGTAACTATATTATTATTATTATTTTTCTTTGTTTTGTAAGGAACTTCTTATAATGTCAGGTTGTCTTGAGTAGATTAGCTTTTTATCCTTTCTGATCTTGAAATCCTATTAATTATTAGGAGAGACAGACTAAGTGAGGATTGATTTAAGAACTAAAATGCAAAAATGCCAAGAAGATACTTAACTAAATGTAGAATACCCTCTTTCTACCTACCAGCCAAAGAGGCTCATTACAGTCGTTAAAATGACCACTGCATTGTCATCACTGAATTTCTTGGGACAAATGGTTCTTCCTCCATTCCCAAGATAGCTGCTCAAAGGTGCAGGTCTGCAGGGAAGTTGTTGTAGCTGTGTGCAGGAGATGACTGGATAAAAAACATGTTCTAGATGTAAGGGTTTGAAAGTGGATTTTGACTTGCTGGAGGAATAGATATAAAAGCAGGCAACAGCAAACTGTATCAGGACACTTAAAAAAATAATAGCCTCTACTTACAAAAAAAAAAAAATGCTATCTGTGCAAATCTTGAAGGGGGAAGAGCCTTGTGGTTAACAAGTACAATCTTTATATCCGAGGGGAAGCACATGCACTTGTGCATAAAGAGGTTCAGGGTACGCGTGAGCTCGCAGAATAATCCCCGGTGTGAGAGAGCCGGGTGGGCTGCGCTTCCCGTGCAGCTGCGAGCGAGGGATGTTCGCTCCCAGGCCGGTTCGATGGGATCTCAGGCTGGGGGAAATCGGCACTTCAGGTTTCAATGAGGTCTTTTTCCATTGTAGCCTTGTCAGGGGTGATGGGACAGTGAGGAAACAAGGGCTTGGTTTCCAGTTCTGAGTTCTGTAATGGTTTGGAAATGTATACCTCTGTCGAGATAAAGGCTCATTTGTCAGCTGGAGGAGCAAAGCGGTTTCTCATGACATGCACGTGCTGCTGTGCTGTGCCCTTGCTATGCCTCTTCCCTTTCCCTTTGCAGGGCTTTCTCAGGATCCTTGCAGAAGTTCCTTCCAGTTTGTATCTTAGGGCTTTCATGTGCATTTCTGAACTTACCTAAGTTTGGTTTGGCTGTAATATCTCCCAACTGTTACTCCTGTTTCTAGAGTGATGGTACCATTCTGCAATCTCTCTGGTCTCATTTGTCCTGGCTGAGCTGATGACATTCAACAGGCCTCTACCAAAATTTTGTGTTCTCTTCAAATGAGTTAAGATTTATATTCACTCTGAAATCCATCTGTTAACTCTCTGAACCTTTCTTCCTTACTCCTGTTCTCCGTTGTTCATTTTAAACTTGCCAATTGTGATTGTCTTCTTGTCCTCCTTTTGTCTTGTGGGTTAGAAAAAGATTTTGCAAAGTGAAGATACAGTATTTGAAGGCAATGGTTAAAATAACCAGTAGATAACTAGTCTCTTATCACTGAGAAGTATATTGGTTTCCCATCTGTCCCATTTGCTGTGCATTCAATCCCGGACTGGCACAGGATTTTTGTCCAGTAGAAGTAGAAGGAAAGCCCCATAGGTTCAAGGTTTTTGTAGATTTTTTTTCAGTAGCAATACTACTTTGTTCATTTTCTCATGTTCAGTCATTTATTTTTAGAATTTAAAACATTGCTAAATATGACTTTCAAAGACCTGACTTCTAAACAAACTAGTGATCAAAACAATAAAGAATGGACCTGACTTCTAAACAAACTAGTGATCAAAACAATAAAGAATGCCATATGGCTCCTACCAGTCTTAACACTGTTACATTTCTGAAGAGTATATTCTGTATTATTAATAACATTCAATGAAGCTCTTAGTGTGGGGAAATATTTACTGAAATTATTATGGAATATACTTTTCATAGCATTCTACTCCAGGATATTCTAGTCAGAATAGCAGGAGTGGATCTTTTGGATTAATCCTTGCATGCAATGTGTTAGAAGAAGATGGATGCAGAGGCTGATATAAATTATGGAGGGGGGAAGAATATGCAACAACTGAAGTGTTTAAAGATTAACAGTACTATAATTTGTTATGTACTCACTATTCATACAACATATGAAATTGAAATTCCACTTCAATAGAAAAGGGAAACTAAATTAAAAAAGATTGAATACTAATTGCTCTAAAAGCCTTCAGTATAATTTATATGAAACCAGATGGTTCACAGCTCATATATGGGAATAAGCTTGTTTAAATCAGGATAATTTCAAGCCATACTTACAAAGAAGTTGTCCTAAAATATCCACATGGTTAAAATGTGAGTTCTGTCTTGTCATGTCTGGGGAACAGGAAATCTATTCTTCAAAAGTGAATGCTGTAAAGCTCTGATGCAGCAAGTAAGCAAGTTGCTGCAAACAGATGAGCATATGCTGGAAGCTCAGTTACATCCCCTTGACATAAGTGGGGCCCTGCACAAGTTCCGGAGTCTTTGTTGTCAAAGCAAGATGAGGCATAAAGAAAATAAGAACACAGATGATGACTGATCTAATTTATTTATTAGAAGAGCTTGTTTTATGGATACAGAAATGAGCAAAAACCCCACAATTCTTCCATCTGTCAGGTGGATGTGGCTGGCTGAACTGAAAATTGCAGGAGCTAACTAGAGAGCTGCTGGTTTTTGGTTCATGTGGCGTTTGATGGTAACAGGTAAGAGCAAGAAAACATGCTTTCACATTTGACTTTTCTAACAACTTAATTAGGACTGTCTAATCTTTTGACAGTTGAAATACTTTTTTAAAAATTTAATCAGATTGTCTCTGAAGAAACTGAAGGAAAAAACTTAAGTTTCTGTGTATGTGCTGTCATGATTTTAATTTACTTCTAACCTTGAATACATGAATATTTAAGGTTCCAAGATTTGTATGTAGCCTTTTCTCCCTAACTGAAACCAGAGATCCTCAGTATCCCATAGAAATGACATTTAAAAGTGAAAAAAATACACAAACCTTATGAGAGTTTGGGTGTTTAATGATGGTATTTTTAGACTTGTCTATCGCTGAGCTGTGTAAGATTTAGATTATTTTCATGAGCTGTTGTTTTTAGAAATATCCATGGCTTGTTGTTAGCTGTTAAATATATGTTGAATCAATAGGAAGCAATTAATTTAACATACTAGTGACTATCAGTCTCTTTTCTCTTATTAGCCTTGTATAAGTTTGCAAATCCATTGTCAGTACTAAAAGATAATTAATCATAATTAATTAATTTAAAAACACTGAATATACTGTTGCATGACTAATTTTAAGGGGATGATACTGTGCTTTCAGATGAGTAATGAAAGACTGATTTCATTGTCCCCTTCTACTTGGAATAAAGTGCAGCCCTGCAAAAAAATATCATAGAATGATATAATATCCTGAGTTGTAAGAAACTCAGTAGGATCATCCTGTTCAGGTTCCTAGAGCAGGTCCAGATCATAAATTGAGTGCTCTTAGAGAAATTTCATGTTCCTCTGATTTTCCTTTCAAATACTGGTCCTTGAAAAAGTTCCTTTGGGATAGTAATACTAACCCAAACAGCAAAGGGATAAAAAAATCAAAATCTATTAAATTTTTAACTTTCTCACAATGAACATGAGCTAATCTTACTAAGCTAAATTTACAGATACCAATAGAGGAAAAATAGTTTTCTAATAATGATTTTGGGCTGATAGCCTGCTGGCAGAGCTAGTTTTTATTCTTTGAAAAGGAAGCTTTTCTTAGGTAACCTAGCTTATTGGAATGGGTTGTTGTTTTTAGATGTGAAAGCTGGTTGGTCACTCAAAGTCTAAGGAGTGGTTAATTTATTTTTTAGTGTTGCTTATCAATTTTGCAGGCTCTTCTGCAGAAGATAAGCACAGGCAGCTGCAGTGCTGTTATCTCCCAGTCCAACTTTTCTCGATTTCAGAATCTGACTTGAAGGTACCTTTACAGGGCCTGTCCCTGTGTTTCTTTGCTCCCAGATCTTTGATGTCTTTGAGATTGTTATCCTAATTTTGATCTTCAAGCCCTATCCTAATTCCCACCTCTCTTCCCATTCAGCCTAGAAGCTCAAGCCATCTGTCAATTTCTGCTGTAGTTGTGGAGGGCTTAGAAAAAATGTGTTACAAAAGGAGACTGATGAACGTTTTGAAGGCTATAACGTAGCTTTGGGTAATAATTTGTTTTGATGATCAAAATAACCTGGATATATGTGGTTGCATTACTTAATTACAAAATCATGGCTATTCTTTGCTATAGGAGTGGATACTGGAAATAAAGCAGTTAGCCTTGGGGGAGAAAAGCCAACTTGAAAGAAGAGACTTGCAAATGCTAATGCTTAATTGCCACAGTAACTCTGAATATATAAATTATTCTCTGTCCTAAACAGGAAAGATGTTTTAATGCACAATATAAAAGCTGCCGTTGGGAGAACTTCACAGAATTGGTCATAAAAGACATTTTTATGTGTTTTATGATGTACCACTAGTCTAGACAAATGGCCTTCCCCACCCTGAATACTGCATTTATTGCTCAGGAATGTTACTTATAAGAAAGAAGCTGTCTTTGGTCTTGATGGCTGGCATTCAGATCTGTTCCTCTGTGGTACTTTAACCACCTCATGTTTTATTTGTTCACAGGGTAGCCCTAGTTCCTTGAGAGTCCACCAGATATTGGATGCTTGTGGGTAAACCATGGCAGCTGATGATAAGGTGGCCATTCTAACCGACGATGAAGAAGAACAGAAGAGAAAGTATGTGCTTGCTGATCCTTTCAATGGCATTTCCAAGGATCAAGACTTGCCACCCAATAATGAATCCCCTTCTACAGAGACAACCACTGTCCCAGATGAAGAGCTGGATTGGTTAGAAAAGCACTGTGTCAAAATAAACAATGATCTTCTGATTTCAAAGGTCTTTTATTTTTTCTTCTATTCTGCATATGGCTCTCTCTACCCCTTGCTGCCTGTGTACTACAAGCAGCTGGGTATGTCACCCAGTCAGAGTGGACTTCTGGTGGGTATCAGGTACTTTATTGAGTTTTGCAGTGCTCCCTTCTGGGGAGTGGTGGCAGATCGCTTCAAGAAAGGCAAGATTGTCCTCCTGTTCTCGCTTTTATGCTGGGTTTTGTTTAACCTGGGCATCGGATTTGTGAGACCAGCCACCTTAAGATGTGTACCAAAGGGCCTTCCCCCAGCACATCCCACCAACGCAAGCAGCCTTTTAACAACAATTCCGCAAAATGCCTCGATGTCTTCTCTGCTCACCACAGTGAGTGCTGCGTCCCTGAAAGCCCGTGGGAGGAGAGACCTGGGCACCTCCAGTCCAGTCACTTTGGAAACAACAGGGACACCTAATCCTGAAACAACATTCCTGTTACCTACACAGAGCAGTGATGTGGATTTTGTCTTGGAAAACAGTACCCATTTGCTTTTGAGGAACATCACCACTAGCCCAGCTTCACTGGGGAACACAACTCCAAGTACCACGCCAGCTTCCAGCAGCACGAAGCCAATGCCTTCTGACCAAGCTGTGCTCGTTTATGATCAACAAGAAGTAGAGGCCATCTTTCTACTCATTCTGCTGGTTGTCATAATAGGAGAATTTTTCAGTGCTTCCTCTGTTACCATTGTGGACACCATAACTCTGCAGTACCTTGGCAAACACAGGGACCGGTATGGATTGCAGCGAATGTGGGGGTCTCTGGGCTGGGGGCTGGCCATGCTCTCTGTGGGAATTGGCATTGACTATACTCACACAGAAGTTGCCATTGAAGGTCAAGGATGTAAAGCTCCAGAGTACAAGAACTACAGGATTGTTTTCATTGTTTTTGGTGTCCTGATGACAATGGCATTAATTGTGGCCACCCAGTTTCGATTTCATTACACGCACTTCAAGCAAGATGAGAAGAGAAAGGAGGTAGAGATCTCACAGGTGGACAGAAATGCCTCCAATGAGTCTTCAGATAACACTCCTACCAGTATGAGCCAGTCGCAGTCTTTCAGTTTTTGGGACCTAATTAAACTGCTGTGCAGTATCCAGTATGGCTCTGTGCTCTTCGTGGCCTGGTTCATGGGGTTTGGATATGGCTTTGTGTTCACCTTTCTGTACTGGCACTTGGAAGACCTGAATGGCACCACCACTCTCTTTGGAGTTTGTTCTGTGCTCAGTCATGTGTCTGAGCTGACTGCCTACTTCTTCAGCCACAAACTCATTGAATTGGTTGGTCACATCAGGTAAGATGGCAGCAGTCACTAAAGAGCTATACAAAAAATGTTGACTCGCGGGCTCAACCTTATACTACAAAGTGAAATTCCAGCCAGCCCTTTTTTTTTTTTTTTTAATTCTGTGTCCTGCTCAGTTATGTGGCTTGCATGATGGAGATCTTGTTATTTTAAGAGTTGAAAATGCTCTGAAATGCTTGCTTTGCATTTGAGTTGCATGTTAGTATGTGCTTTATGCCTGGCACCATAACCTTTTGCAGATGGTTCCGGAAGATATCCTTGTTCCCTGATGAATCACTCTGTTAGAGATCTTTACAAATTACCACCCACTCAAGGGTTGTCTGTTTTGACATACAAATACCATTAGTTTTTCAGTTTTTTTCCTGTGAGTAGCAGCATTCTGCAAATCTCCTGCTTTAGCCTGCTTCCCCTTACAGGGCAGTTTGTTGCCCCCACAGTAGCCTGGAAAGGTGTCAGCTGCAGGCTGAGAGGGGAGAAGATGAGCTGAGGAAACAAGGTGAGCACCTCCTGTGCACATGGCCTTGTAATCAGACTCCGGGTGTTGGCAGAATGAGGTTGCAGCCTGACAGTGTCACTTACCAGTTCAGAGCTTGCTCTCCTTTAGTTGCAGGAGTGTGTGTCAGCTCTGAAGTGAGATGGCTGCAGGGCTTGTCCTGTTGTTTTTACGTTGTTAAGTGAAAGTGACTGCTTCCAGCATGTTACTGAACATTGGTTTCCAGTAAATCCAATAAATTGACTTAATTTCCACATATTCTAAATCCCTTCATTACTCTTTAAAAAAAGCACACGGGAGGAAGGATAGGGGAGAACCTGAGTTAATGAAGCTGCAAAGATGGGTTCTTTCACATTTACACAAGTATTCTGTGCATTTAAGCACAGAGCTATATGTTGTTAGCATCATATCCTTTCCAAATGCCCAGTTTATAATCATACAGTCATTGAGATGTAAGTATTTTTGAACTGTTTGCACTGTTCTTTTTGTGTATTCTGTTCTGAGGTTTTGCTCTTTGTTTTGCTTTTATTGGAATGAATATTCATTTGACCCCTACTAAAAATGTCTGAGATGTTTAGCACCGTAATTTGAGAAATTATTTAAAAGATTGTGTTTGTTCTTACTTTAAACTGAGGAGGATCTCTTTGCTTAGAGTCAGTCTTAATCTCTGAATTTGACAATAATTAGTAAGAGAAAATGACACCTTGCATGCAGAGCCTGGAGGAAGGATATGATGATGGGGAAATGGTGAGAACAGATCATAGTCTTGATAGCTAAAGATAGCTTGGGTATGCTCTTTCAATGTATATTATAGTACAAAATTCACACTTAGACTTCAACTAAAGGAAGAATGAAAATCAAAATAGTGGTAGGATTGTGAATAAAATGAAATAAAAGGGATGGAAGCATTGGCCAGCAAAAAGAAGGATGATGTATGGGATTAACTATTTTTTTTTTCTTGGCACTGCTAAGCCTGTGAAGCCAAGATTGAAGCAAAATTATTAAATTGTTTAAACACCAGTCCCTATTTGCTGTGAAACAGCATTCTGCATATCTACACCTGGGAAATGCACATTAGTCATATGTTAATGTTATCTAATGCTTACTTGTATTTAGTCATCACAGTTTGAGATGACTCCTCCTGGCTGCCTGCCACCTTGTACTTTCTGAACTCTGTATAATGCATGGTGTGTTTGAGAGGAGGCAAGCTTTTTTGGTTTTTTTTCAAAGAAAAATGGATAGGAGTTCATAACTCATCTTCTTTGACAGTTCTGTATATGTGTTGTCTGCTGCCTTCTAGTGCAGATATTCATTTTCTTATTAATAAGAGCCAATATCCTCCAACTCCATATCCTTAAAACACTCTTAGCCAGAAGCATTTGGCATTGATACTGTATCTATTTTTTTAATAGCTCAAAATTCCTTTCTTCTGGGCTGTTAGACTTCGCTATGTAGACATTCTTTCTGCAGTATGTGAACATCTATCATTCAGTCTTTCTTTCCTGTGCTGAGTGTTTGAAGGTATGAGTACCAGAATTGCATGTGTTGTCACAGTAGCAGGAAAAAATGCTATTGAATGTCCTTTGTAGAACTACAAGAAAACAGGCTTTACACCTTACCAGACAGAAGCTCAGTTTCCCTTTTCAAGTCTTATAAATCTTTCTGTTTCTACCATTGTATGTGGTGGCATATAAACCCCTTACAACAGTTTGAACCTGTTCTGTTTTCACAGTTTTTTTAACTGATACTCAAATTGCTGTCCAAGCATTTTAAGCATGACGGTGTTAAATATGTGCTGAAAAAAATGCCCAGTTTCTGACTTTATTAGCTGTGCTGTTCATACACTTGTGCACTGCATGTGTGCCTATGTAGTACATGCTTCTAGTGTTTCTTTGAGAGGATATTGGGAAGAAATTCTTTACTGTGAGGGTGGTGAGGCCCTGGCACAGGTTGCCCAGAGAAGCTGTGGATGCCCTGTCTCTGGAAGTGTTCAAGACCAGGCTGGATGAGGCTTGGAACATCCTGGTCTAGTGAATGATGTCCCTGCCTATTGCAGAGGCGCTGGAACTACTTCATCTTTAAGGTCCCTCCCAACCTAGACCATTCTAGGATACTGTGATAAAAAAGTGTACAAAACTGGTTATGAAATATTTAGACCCCATTGTTGAATGACACCTGGTGTAGAAGCATTCAAAACTGCCAGTGGCTTAAGAAGATGATGTCAAGCCCTGAAAATAACTTCCTACTTGAGGTTAAGCTTGAATGTGTTTGTCTGACCACAGTTGCAGCATGTGAGTTTTTATGGGAAGCAGAGACTGGTAGTCATGGCTGTAAACAGCTTAGACTCCTTGACACAAATATAGATTCAGTGTTCTAAATGTTTAACCTGTGAATTGAATATGGTGGCTCCGTGGGTACTGCATATAGGGTTCAAAAGGAACATCTGTTTACATTTTCTATTTAGGTCTGATAAGGAGCCTAAGTGATTATTATAAATGCATTTTTGAAAAGATGCTGTAAATATGCAGAAGCTTTTGTGTGATGTACCTCTCCAGAACCATATTTATAGAGATCTTCATAAACTGTAATTTACCTAAAATTCTGTGTATATATTCTAACAAATTAAGAGGTAGAGCCTGACTAAATTGCTGCTCTTAAACCCTGAATCCAAATCTTTCTGCGAATGTAATGTGTTGGAAAAATATAGGTAAGTGAGTGGTTAGTGATGATGGAAAAATTCTGAAGCAGGAGAAAGTCACATCTCTGGTCTGACTGTGCTGGGGAACAGATGAGGTGAGAAAAAAGTTCTTGGTGAACAGACAAAGTTTTTGCTAGACAAAAGTGAAATTAAGCTCTCTAGAAGTCATCCTAAACAGAGAGGTGCATTTGTCCTGCTGCTGAGGAAAAACAAGTGTACATGGTGAGGCAATTCCTTTGTATTCCCAAGAGTGTGCATCGCCTTGGGCCTTTCTAGTAGGGGGATGAAGACAGGAGCATGCAGACCTTGTGAGTTTGGCTACCTTTTGTGGCCACTGTGTCCTAATGCATCTCAGAAATGTGGCTGTACATGAGAACTACATTAAGTTGTGGCTATGAAAGGAACCAAGTTATTTGTTTGGAACAGAAGGCATTAATTAAAGGATGAGATTAAATTAATGATTCACAGCACAAAGAACAAGTTTGTTCTCATTATTGTGTAACAGTGAACTTTTTCATGGCTTCCCGTGTTTTCTTCCATGAATGCTTGGGCTTGTGTTGCCTAAAGGCAGTTTCAACCAGCTATTCATGGACCTTACAGGTATCTGGAAGCTTGGTTTGATGTATGACTGAGGGGGGACAACTTCCTGCCAGCTTACTCTACTTGCTGAAAGTAAATTCATGTTGTTGGGAAATGCACAGGTCTTTTTTGATATCACTGACGTGATGAAAAGTATGGTACTGGATTTTTCACTGTTAACAAGATGCTGCGTTTTTATGATGGTGTCTCACTCTACATTTTCCAGTGACTCTGTACCATTTAATTAAATCTTGGTGTGTGTTTGTAGAAGAACTAACTGAAAAAGCAGCACAAAGAATAACAAGTCCTTTCACATGGCTTCACCTTAATTATCAATTGCATTTATTTCTCTTATGCCAAACCAGGGTTCAACCAACAGGCCCTATTTGGACAATAAATTATCTTTGTCCCTGAAAAAAATCTTTAAAGGTTGCAATAGTGCCCTTTCTCAAGCAGTAAACATGTTTTCAATTAAGTCTTTGTTTCCCAAGATCCATCTGAAAATAAGAGAAAGATAGCTGGATGAATGAGCACCCCAGCGGGAAGCTATGTTAAATTTGAAAACTGGAAGGGAAGAGTCAACAGGTTAAATGTGCAGTGGGAAAGGCACTTCACAAATAGTCTTTGTATTTCATTGTTTAAAAACTGTTGTAAGCGCTTTTTTTTCTCTAAATTCTGAGATGCAGCATCTGCTGCTTTTCAACAGGATGGCTAAGTTTTATCCTGAGGCATGTTGTTATAAACCATATTGCTTCTGTGGGATGTGTTTTAGAGTAGTTCGGAGCAGTTTGCAGATACTTGGACTATAAACTCTTATTAATTGGGTTAAAATTAATTCCTTTAATACAAACCTGCTCCAGGCTTTCATTGAAATGGCAGAATGAATCTCTGGGTGATTAGAAAAGAAGGTTTGGAAAGGATGTTGAATGCACTTCTAAATTATCTCTCTGAAACACAGACCCATGTAGAGTGTGGCATAGAACTACAGAGCTTAGTTAAAAGCTCTGCGTTTGCTGTCTCTTTGATTTTTTTTTTTTTCTATTAGGATTTTGAACGTGTTGAATGGGCAAGAGGAGAGTTTATGTTTGGGTGTAGGACTTAAAGGCTATGTTGAGCAATTGCTTTAGACTGGCAAACTGTATGCATGCAAATAACTTCTAAATCAGTAAGCTATATTATAACATGACAGAAAGGGAAAGTGCAAACTGTCCTGACTTCTCCTTTCTTTATTTCCTTTAGAGTGCTGTATATTGGTCTGGCCTGCAATACAGCACGATACATCTACATCTCGTACCTGGAAAATGCCTGGACTGTTCTTCCGATGGAAGTGCTTCAAGGTGAGACAGAGCAGTAATGACCTTCCAGCATAAGATCAGCTGCTTCAGTTTATCTTGTTTTCAAGTGAGCTATGCTTAAGTAAAAAATCTGGTATTTCTCTAGTTCTTTGACCACAAATACCCCAGAAGATGCAGGTTCATAAAACACATAAAGCATTGCTGTTTACCCTGGGAAAGATTTGACATCAAAAGGGTGGGTGTGCACTTGATTGTGCACAGTTCTCTGTTTATTCAAACAGAACTGTGCGAGACCAACACACCCATTAAATAAACAAAGAGACAGAAGCATGAGCTGGGTACACACCTACTGCAATTCCTGTTTGGTGATAAAAGTGAACTTCATTAAATGCAAGAGGTTGCAGTCCTTGAAAGGATGCCACAAAAAACCTCCTAATATAGTCTGGGTCATTGGTCTTTTAAAATATTTCAGTTTTTCAGTTCGATCAGTACTTTTAGATTACAGAATTTTTGTTTTAACAGCTAGAGCAGAATTTCTCTCACTAGCTTTCTCAATGCTAATAGAACTTCATTAAGATACATGCCCTTTCACAAACTTAGTTACAAGGACAGAGGTGTGGTCTATTGACAAGTAACGTGAGTGCTGTTTTCAAATCCTGTTTTAGAAGTCTGTAAGACAGTCATTGCAATGCTAAAGAATACATTGTTCTAACTTAGTTTTTATGACCTTTTTTTTGTGTCTTTGTGGTGGGTACCACTTCTCAAAACCATGAAAAAGTGGAACTATTTTACTTTCTATTTTTCAGTATTTGAAGAATACCATTTTTGACCATCTTTTTAAAGCCAGTATTTTGGTTTTGTACAATAATATTTAGAAAATTTTCCACAAATTATACTTAGAAGTTTTACTCTTCTGTGTGCAGCATAACTTGAATTTAAATTGACTTTTTCTAGTGTATTTATGGACATCTTTGTAAGCTAGACTTTGAGTTACAAAATGCCATTAGAGAGCACTGTGTGGATCTCTACATACAGATAGAGAGAGGTTCATTTGTGTCCTGGCTCCTTACCCAGGACACAAGTTTGGATGTTGCCTTTTAGGTAGTCCTGTTTTAAAGATAGCCCATATCAAAATATAGGAAAAAATCTTGTGGGTTCACCAATACAGCCGTAAGTTTGTGCCCAGAAACATCCTGTAAGTCATGACTGAAAAATAAGTTTTTCTTGTACTTTGAATGTGGTTTTTATTCTGCTGAAATTTCAATGAGTTGCACAATATGTAGGTTTGCCTTTACATGCAGCAAGGCTGTAAGGTTTCGGTGGGGGGTTTTGTGTGGCACAATCCTGAGTAATTGATATTTGAAGAAAAAATTAAGGACCTTCAAAATAGTACTTTGTCATAAATGTATCTGCCAGTTGTTACCATATTTAGCCACTGCTGATTCACGGGCTCCTTGGTTGATCTGGCTATTTACAGGTATTTATAGTCAGCAAATGAGAAAGCTAAAACCAAACCCACACACTACTCCCCCTGCCCAGTCCCCAGGTCTCTGTGCTCTTTTCAGCCTGCATCAGATGTCCCTTGTTGGTCCCTGCAGTCCATGGGTGCTCCCTGTGTGTCTAACCACTGCCACTGCTTTTGTGGGATTCCAGTCATCCCATTCAGTCTTCCAAATGGGGGATCAAGGTTACCTTTTTAGAAGTACTGTTGACTTTCCCCCCTCCTTCATTCATTTCCCTTCCTGCTCTTAGCAGTTTTCATCTCTTCTAGAGTTGTTATTTTTTCTGCAGCACTTCCAAGTCCTGTTTCTTTGGGCTGTGCTTTCTCTTCTACATAACCACTGAATTGTCAGTGGTAGTAAGAACTGACACCGTAAAGAAATTTGGTGAGGTGGAAGCTCTTGTTTTTAAGTGAGCTTGTTGACAGAGGGAAGCAAGAATTGTAGCTGCTTTCCCCGTATAAGGATTAGAAGTATTGAAAACCAAAAAAAAGTAGATTGTGTAGAACATGTGGGCACCATGTGGGCCATCAAGTTGAGGGGTCCTTGAAAGCCCTCGGTGAAGTCCTTGTTCTAATTGTACATAATTCTTTTCCATGAAGCTGTCAAATTCTATGTAAACTTGAGTTCCATCAGCTCGAGGGGTTTTAAGGCTAACAGAAGTTTCAGTTGACTTTTGTGAAAAATTTGTTTTTCTATTTAATATGTTTCTGCAATACAAGCAGGATTATCCCCATGTGCTGTGCTGAAGGGCATGGAGACATTTCTGGAAGATGACTGTGCAGACTGCATCTATTGATTGTAATAAGAACCATGCTGTGTTCCAGCTGCTGTTTGTAGCTGGGATGAGGACAACTCACATTGCATTGCACTCTCAAAGGAGTAAATAGGGAGATTTAAACTCACTTCTCAATTTAAAGTTTTCAACTGCCATGCTGTATTGACTTGCACAGGCATTGTATGAAAATAAGAGCTTATGGCTGAATCTGTAATAACTGAAGATTTCAAGACATCCTTGTAAAGTATATATATCTGTGTTGTCAGTATGTGAGCATACAAGTAATCTTGTTCATTTGGCACTTAGCAGATGAAGTTTTGCTAAGCTAGTTAGCTGCAATTTATTGTTCCAGTGCAGTGGTCCAGATTCTTTGGTAACAGCTATGCTAGCTCACCAATTTGCATGACAAGAATTTTTTCTAAATTACAAAAATATATTGTTAACCTGAAAATGAGCTGTTTTCACTTGGCAGTTACTCAGCAAACTCCAAAACAAGTCCTATTCTAAGAAGTGACTCCTACTGATGTTCCAGCAGCATAGTTTTATGTCTAGAGAGCAAAGAGTTTGGCCTTTAGCTGACAATAATGATGATACATGTTTCTCTTGAAATAAATTTGGATGCTCAAATCTTCAGGTCATGGCTTACATATAAGTTATCCTAAATTCACTAAAATTACAAGCATCTCTCTAGGGTTGCTGCACTTGTTGGAACTGTAGTGCAGATGATGAAATGGTGGTTAGTGGTTTTAGCATATAATGTCACAATATATATAGTGAGCAACTTCTTTTAAAAGAGTTGTGGTTAGCAGTAACAGTAATCCAGACCAGACTTCATATGCAAGTTGTGGTAAAAACTGTTCCAAATAGTCACTGTTGTATAAATAATTATAAAAAGAATCACATTAATAATGTACACATACTAAAATAAAAGGTTGTGCCTTTAAGTTTCAAGTGTATTGAGCTGATTTAAAGGTATGGATTTGTTTTCAGAGAAACCAGGAACACTCTGTTCTAGTGGGACTTTCACTGGTAAAGATGAAAATATCCAAGAACCTGTTGGTTAAGTTATGCCCTTTTGTATTTAAACAAACTCAGTGGTATTGTGCTTCACAGTTCAAATAATATCTGATGTGTTTTTTATTTGCCTGGCTTTAAAAATTGACTTGCTCCTAATAGCTGATAAAACTGCATGTTTTATGTAAATTGATATACTTTCTAAACCAAAACCACTTTACCTGGTTTAAATTAGCTCTGCTTTATTATTGGGACAGTTGGTTGCTATTTGCAATGCATCCATGGATCTACATTAAAAAGAGTAGAGACTCAATCCATTTTAAAACTCTTAAACTTTTTACCTAGAAAATCTGTGAGTTTTAAAGCCTTAAAATATAAATGGTAAGATAATACAGACTCATTTTAGTGCAAGCATTTTGTTTTTCAACACAGTGATGTACTATTACCAAAACTTATAGAGATATATACACATATATATGTATAATACCCAGAGTTTGAGGAATTTGGGGGTTGATTTGGAATGAATTTGACCTTTACAGCCTGGTGGACATCTGATATGTATACCTGCAATATATCAATTTCATATAGTGCTATTTATCATTTTATCTAAGCAAGATCCAAATTATTCCCTATGTTATGAAAATATGTTTTCTTGCTCTTAGGAGTCTTCAGCCTAAATGCCTAAGTAATTATTAATTGTCCAACTGTTCATTACTAAGTCAAATGTAGAGGACAGAAACATGTTGACTGAATCATCAATTGTGCCAATATTTGTTTAAAACTGAGGCAGTAGAGCTCAGGCATGGGTAAACTGTTACGACTATTTTTAATACCTCTGAAATAAGGGAAAAATATTCCCACTCAATCTGAGGGTGGCAAAATAGTTCAGGCTTTTTTAATGTGTGATGAACTACAAAACTGTTTTGTTTTTCTAACTTCTCTACAACCCTGCCTTCTCCTGTCCTGCTCTTGCCCACTCCACACATGCCCTCAGGCAGGTGCTTCAAGGTGAGGGCTCCACCTGCAGCCAGTCTCCCACGCTGAGGGACCTGCACTGGCCTTCGCTGAGCTCTCCTGGGGGAGGAGAAAGTGTTCAAAAAAGTCCCGAATCTGCTGGACACGTGTCGGATAGACACTTGCCAGAGCTCGGCTGGGGCTGCTGTGGGGCCGTGGTTGATGTTCCTGAGGGCTGGGGCTGCCGTGGGGCCATGGCTCATGGCACTGGGGGCTGGGGCTGCAGTGGGGCTGTGGTTGATGTTCCTGAGGGCTGGGGCTGCCGTGGGGCCATGGCTCATGGCACTGGGGGCTGGGGCCGCAGTGGGGCTGTGGTTGATGTTCCTGAGGGCTGGGGCTGCCATGGGGCTGTGGCTCATGGCACTGGGGGCTGGGGCTGCAGTGGGGCCATGGCTCATGGCACTGGGGGCTGGGGCTGCCATGGAGCTGTGGTTGATGGCCCTGAGGGCTAGGGCTGCCATGAGGCCTTGGTTGATGGCCCTGAGGGCTTGGGCTGCTGTGGGGTTATGGCTCATGGCACTGGGAGCTGGGGGTTGCCCTGGGGCCGTGGTTGATGGCCCTGAGGGCTTGGGCTGCAGTGGGGTTATGGCTCATGGCACTGGGGGCTGGGGGTTGCCATGGGGCCGTGGCTGATGGCCCTGAGGGCTGGGGCTGCAGGAGTGAGCGAAGCAGTGGCAGCGCCCACTCAGGATGCATGCGCAGCAGGCACAGGACAGGATGCAGCCACAGCAGGAGGGAGGCACACTGCCTCTGCTTCTTAACAGCAGCCATGGAAAGTGACATCTTTGGGCTACCCTGAGGAGCTTGTGTGCTGTTCCTATCTGGACCATTCCACACCCAAATTCAGTGTGTGTTGGTGTTGAGTTCAGAAAGAGTTTGCTGGGAGGTGCTGCATTTTTGAGGGGAGTGAGAAGGGCAGGAGGGGCTTAATTCTTGCCTCTGAAATGGCGTGGATATCTCTGATACCATTTGAATTTTATGACCTTTGTGCTGCCTTCACTGTGGCAGTAAGGAGACTGCTGAGAGACATCAGTGGTTTAATAGCCTGCAGCTTGTAAAATTGGGACCGTATACCAAAGACCCTGGGTCACTTCTGAAGGCACAAGGAATTTGGCAGCGAGACTTGTCTCACTAGGGACTGTGTCTCAAGAAGAGAAGTGAAGTCATCTTAGAGGGAGAAAGAGCTTTTGACATGCTCTGCAGAAGGAATTGTCCTGTCTCCCTGTGGCTTGGTTGCCAGTATCACATTACCAAAAGCTGATTTGTACTCTGCAGACATTTGTCACTGGAGGGATTTTGTTGGTTTTTCTCCATGTGCTCCAGCTGGTGAGTGCAGTTGCTCAGATGTTGTGCTGGTACTCCGTGGTCCTGACAATGTTTCGTTTCTCCAGGTGTCACACATGCAGCTATCTGGGCAGCCTGCATCTCGTACCTCAGCGCGGCAGTGCCTCCAGAGCTGAGAACGTCGGCACAGGGAATACTGCAGGGTCTCCACTTGGGGCTGGGCAGGGGATGCGGAGCCATGGTTGGAGGGGTTTTGGTCAATTACTTCGGTAAGGAAAGATCATATTGAAAATTTCAATTTTATTTTTTTCTGGTTTTACTGAACTGTCGGCTCTAAATTTATTTATGCTGTAGGTGTTGTTTTACGTTAAAGAGTAATACTCTTTGTATAGATCACAGAATCATAGAACTGCTCTGGCTGGGGAGGGCCCTGAGATCTCCAGTCCAGGCCCATGATCAAAGCAAGGTCGGCCCTGCATTCAGACCACATTGCTCATGGCTTTGTTCTGTCAGTGTTCCAGATTGATTAAATATGTTATGCCTAGATACTTTCAGTATTGTGTCGACTACCCCACCTGACCTGTAAGTAAGATGAATGAATCCTTTGTGAGAGAATAGGTTGATACTATGAAGCCTCTCGATGAACAAATGAGAATCTAATTACTTGCTTAAAAATCCTTTGCAAAGCCTGTTGAAGAAGTGATGGGGGAGGAAAATGTAATGAAACAAGCTAATAAGAGTCTGCATGGGCAATATATATCCAAGAAGCACATAATGCTGACTCATTTTATTTTATTAAGTAAGTAGGTTCTCAATTTAGAAAAAAAAAATCTCATTACAGGTCCTGCTGCCACATTCAGAGGAATAGGGATGGCTTGTTTAGTGATTCTGCTTCTGTTTGCACTGATCCAGTGGATGCTGGTTCCTGATGAAGAAGAAGGTAAATGTTCATGTCACAAAGACACTACAGAATTAGAAATAGTGAAAAAAGATCTCTCTGTAGCTGCTCTGGCAGCTTTAATTTTGTATGTTTGGTGTCAACTTGGATTTTGACAAAGCTGTTTGTTTTCAAGAGGGAAGTTTTTGTCCTGAGCAATGAAGACATTTAAGTGATACGCTGCTGCTGTAAGAAGGGCAGCATTGAGTTCTTGAATGTCCATAGAAGGAAAGCATGATATATTTTGCTGCCTGTATGTCCTCTCCGTTCTGAGAATCCCTTAAGTTAGCCTTAAGAGCTGTAGTGAGTCATGTCAGTTGCATCAATTCTTTAAGGTTACCTCGATCCCACTGTGCTATCATGTTCTACTAGTCAAAACCACCTGCTAGAAATTGTAGAGATGGCTTCAGAGGACACAAAACTTTATAGTTGTTTTTTAAACCTGAGATATCTCCCCTCTGGTGGAACTTAAACTTTTTAATCTCTATTTTTATCAATATAAAGGCTAAACAGAAATTAAATACTTGGAGCAAACTTAGGGGTTTGGATAAATCTCTGAGTCTTACAAAGACAATAAAACTCTGGCAAAGTGTGAAAAGTCAAGATTTTTTGAGCTGTTTTTTCCCCAAATACTTGCCAATATGAGCTTTGAGTATGAAATGAAAGTTAGTTTTCTTTAACTGGAATATGAAATTAAGTAGTTATCAAGTTGCCTATACTAAAGTGTTCAAATATGTATTTTGCTACCATTTTCTTCACCTGTATTCAAATGATAATGGCAAAAAAGGGAAAGATGAAAAGGATATTTGCTGCTTCAGTTTCCCATTGGCATCTAGTTAATTACATGGGAATCTACAAAAAGCGAGTTTGTTCAAAGTGCCCTTACTCTCTTTGTTTCTGTCTTTAGTTTTCATTTAATACACACTACCCATTTTAAGAGTGTGTATGTTAATTTTAAGCATGACAGTAATTAGGCTGCTTTCAAGCAGACCAGTTGGTTCAGTAAAATGAAGCATGTGGTCAAGTGTGTGCAGGAGTAGTCTCTTCATTTCTTCGCTCCTAGAGAGCATCCAGCCCTTGCTTAAAATATCCAGTACTATCTAGGAGTTTGTAAACCAAATGTGATTTTATAATCTTGAAAAAAGATATTTTTAATCTGTTAAATATTTTCTTTAGAAAAAATTTTTTTTCAAAGTTTACAGAATGTAGTTTCTACAGAGAGCACACAGCTATTACTGAAAATATCCCACAGTTACTAAAAATCTGTTTAATTATTTTTTGTATAAATACTCTGGCTCTTCAGGATTGGAAGGCATGTTGGGTTGGGTCATGGCAGTCATTTTATGGATGACATTTCAAGATAGCTACAAAAACTATTACAGTTTATTGGAAGACCTAAGATGTAAAGGTCTCATGGGAGGATTTCTTTTTTTACCTGAAACTCTTTGACAGATACTTTGTGTCTTCCAGTGTGTCACTATCCCTAACTCTTGTCTCATTAACTGCATACCTCCACAGTAACTGTTGGGAACAACTGGAGTTTTTCATACTTCTCAGCCCCTGTGCAGTGGCTCTGCAGCTGTGCTTGTCAGGCACCTGCCACGTTTCCCTAACCAGGCTGTGCTGTGTCTGGCTGCTGGCTGTTCATGCCAGTGTTCTGCTTTCAGGGCAGTGATAACCACAAGTGTGAAAGCAAGAAACACTTCATGCTCATTGTCTGCTTCAGGTTTGAGGTTTTTTTTTTCTTTTTGGCTTTGCCAGTGATTATTTTGTTTTAAACTTCAGAAAAGACAATGCTGGCGGAAAGGATTCCAGTGCCTTCCAGTCCTGTTCCCATAGCAACTATTGACCTTGTACAACAGCAGTCGGAAGATATCATGCCTCGGACTGAGCCCAGGCTCCCTCCAAAGAAAACTAAACACCAAGAAGAGCAAGAGGATGTGAACAGGCCTGCATGGGGCATCAGTTCTTCTCCTTGGGTCACCTTAGCTTATGCTGTCTACCAGATAAAAGAGATGGTTAAACTATCCAAAACCAATCCAGCTCCTGAGAATCAGCCTTTACAGGTAATCTTCTAATGTTCAGGAAGTTCTTATGTAATTTTAGCTGCTTGAAAAACTTTGTAGCTCTGTAAATCTGTTAGTAGCTGGCAGGTATTTTCTGTCAGCTTTTAATAAAGCTGGACTTGTGACACAGTAGTTAAAATACTGCATGAAATAGAGTTGTTTTCTATGTATAATGCAGCAGGAATAACTAGTTTTGCAAGTAGTGTCTTCCTGAAGATGGTAGGAGAAGAAGAGACATGGAAAGGGACTCTGTTTTATGGATTTGGATATATTTGTTTACATTTCTTTTCATATTAGTTGGAATATGCAGGTTATGCATTTTGCAAAATTTACAAGGTGATAATTGAACATGAAGATGCAGAGCTGCTAACAGACTGTAAAATTATTTTTATTTAGTTTTGCTTCCTTAGATGATTCTGTCAGACATCTACATGGTTGCTGTGTGCCAGACAGCTACTTATTGGATACAGAGCCTTCTTTTCAAATGAATTTGATCTCTTTTTTACCTTGAGTTACACCAGATAAGAGCCATCCCGGGGCTTAAAATATCTGGTGGCTAGTGCTTACTGTGCACCATTCCCCTTCTGTTCAGTCTCCCCCCAGAACAGCTTGTAATAGCTTCCTCAGTGGTTGGATGGGCTTGGACCTTGAACTTGAAATGCTCTGGCCATGCCTTTCAGACTGGAGCTGGAGCTCACTGCTAAGCCCAGTAGGGAAGTGCTGTCAGTCAGGGTTTAGAGCAGCACAGTCAGTCTCAGCCGATGTGTTTACCTGTCTGGAAGGAGTGGGTGAGGTTCCTTCTTGCACCCAGTAGGCGTAAACACAGAAATGCTTTTTCCTCAAGTGCTGTCTTTAGCAGTGGGTAATTTGGGATATGAATGTGAATCAGTGGAGCAGTGCGTAGGAATTTCACCTGGTCAGTGATCTCCTGCCTTTCTTATTTGTCTTTATCCTTGGAAATGTGTTACAGGTGTGCTTTAGGTTGGTTGGGGTTTTTGTTTGGTTTTGACTTTTCCAGAGACACAGAATGTGAGCTAAAGATATCACAAGGTCTCTGACATCAAAGTAATGCATCCAAGCAAACTGCTCAGTTTCCCACTGCAAATGTCCTCAGGGTCTTGGTTAGTGTAAGCTGCCTCTGTTAAATCAGAAAAAAGAACTTACACGGAGCTCAGGCAATGAACATGGCAAGAAAATAATGTTTGGCAAGTGTGTGGTGTCTGAGAGTGGCTTGTCCAACACTGCTGGACACAACCCAGCTGCTTCCCTGAGCACTGTGAAGTGGCCAGAAGGGCTTTTGTGCCTGTTCTCTATGGCATATGGGTCTCTTCATTATGCCTTTCTTCCTGTAAAAATACAGTGCTGATATAAAAGTACTTGTTGATGTGCCAAAATTCAGTGCACCTCATTGTATCATTTTCTTCATCATGTGTATTCTCCAAAATTTCTCATCCCTGTTTCAGTGCTCCAAGAGGACAAACTTGTTCCAAAAAATGTCAGGTTTTGTGTTTGCTCATTTATTTTAGGCTGATGATATTAAAATACTGAAACTAGAAAAAGGCTGTCCAGCTCTCTTACTAAATTTCTTAAATAGCTTCCTTAAAATGAAAATAGATCATTTGCAAGGAGAGCTGGTGCACAGAGAATTAGTGACAAAAATGATTCCTTCTTATTTCATTAAGATTTTGGATCGGTTTTGCTTCTGCTTGCTTTTACACCTACTAGCTTTATTCTCTGTGCTTCAATGCAAAACAAATAGGCAAGTGCATCACCTTCTAATGTAATGTGTTAGTGTGCAGGTTTGCTGTTTCAGCCCTGGGAATGTAGCTGGTGTTTAAATGTGCTCTTATGTTCCCTGGTAAGGCTTGTTTGAGAAGACTGGATGGATTTGTACATCAGTACAGCAAAAATCCTGCCAGTCAGGAAGTCTGAGCAGTATCTTGCAGAGGGAGGGATCAACTGAGAAAACAGTATTTAAGAAGCATTTAAGTGGGGGGGAAAAAAAGTATTTAAGTGAAAAAAAAAAAGTTATGGACTTGCTTAGTCAAAAGAATTATCTTGTCTAAACACTTTGAAGTCCAGTTAATTGTTTTTTCCCCTTGAAACACAACAAGTTTGTTTTTTGCATGCTTCTTGGAAAGTGCAGTTAGGAAAAGAGATGGAAGGTAAGCTGCTGTC
The DNA here is from genome assembly GCA_020086605.1 of Lanius collurio. Lineage (NCBI taxonomy): Eukaryota > Metazoa > Chordata > Aves > Passeriformes > Laniidae > Lanius > Lanius collurio. Next base: position 964,163 of record JACBWW010000058.1, on the reverse strand, counting down.
TGCTTGCTATTAGTGTCATCTGGATTTAAATGTACTACTTTTGCTTTGCTGCTTTACGTTTGACTTGTTATGTTGCGGGCATTCAAAGCAAGTGCTTTGTGACTTCCCAGCAGTGCCTGAATGCATCTGGGGGTGTGCCAGTGGGGAGAGTGTCCTGAGTGTTCATGTTGACTTTTGGCATGCAATCCTTTCCTCTCTGTTTAGAAAACCAATGAGAATTGCAGTGCTTCATCAGCCAGCTCAGCAAGACAACCCCAAAATCCGACAGATTCTGAGCAGTCCAGAAATTGTTCGGCACCAACACCTACAGCAACATCAGATTCCCAAGCAGATGGCAACCGTGTTGTGTCGGATCATGATGCTCAGCCTGCTGCTGCAGGGCCCTGAGATGCGCTCATCTTACCAAATCCAGTGCATGGAATTCTGCTTCTCACCTGGGAAACGCTGGAGTAGGAGCTCAAAAGTAGGACTTCCTTCATCTTAACAATCATAATGTGATGCAGTGCAAGCTTTTAACTATATAAAGAATATTCATATGACTACACAGAGCAACATGAGCAGGGAAGCCAAAAGTTCGGATTCTTGAGGGAAGTGATGTGGCCAGATATGATGATAGGAAGAATTCTCGGCTGCTTTGCTAAAGCTGAGTCAAGTGCTATGAGATTTCTTTGCAATCAGTAGTAAAAAGGGAGTTCACTCCTCATTTGTTGAGGCACAGAGTGTCTGACTTGATTGGATAATTTTTTTTCCTTACATTTATTTCCAAATCAAAATTAAAGGACTTTTTATGAGAGACACTGAGTTTCCCTGAATAGTCTGTTAGAAAATATCAGATCCAATAATTCTAGGAATGTTGTGAAACTGTCTCTGGAAAGATGTGTCAGCAATAGAGTAGCTTAAGGAAGCGTATCTTACTATTATGGCGACAGATTAGGTAAATCACATACATATTCGAAGAATATGTTTTTGAAGCTAATGTTCTCTTGTTTGAGATAAAGGTTTAGTTCTGCAAAGCAAAGGTTTTGAACTGGCCTTTTAGTGCAACACAAAAGCTGGAGAAAGGCTTCTGAAGAAGTTACCCTCTGTGCTTGCAGCCCTGCAGTTGGGCATAAGGTTGTGTGTGTTTGGGTAATTTTAGGTTTGATGTTGGATTGAGACAAGAATCTTTGCTCAAGATTGCACAGTCTGAGATTGATCAGTGGTCTTTTTGGGGTTTTTATTTCATCATCTATACAAGGATTTATTTAATGCAGTGTAGTTACTGTGGTTATTTATTAAGAAAACATTAAGCTTTAAGTGCCTAGGGAAGGTGGGGGGGTAAGGAGGAATCACCTAAAAATCTTAATGTTTAGGATTATAGGAGCGAAGTAGTGGATGCAGAAACTGAGTAGAGTGAGAGATTCTCAGGAGGAAGCAAATGTAACTCAATTGCAGTATGTTTAGGAAGTTACTTTGCCCAATGTCAAGACACTGGAGGACTTTGGATTATGTTTTGTTAAGCTTCTTAATACTGTCTGCAGCCAGTTCATGCTGGTGCATAGTGAAAATTGCTGCTGGAGGGAAATCCTTGGGCTCAGGGAAGAGTTGGGGGTGTTTAGTCAGGATAGTGTTTTGGCCCATTTTCTTAGATGAACAGCTGCTTCCCAGGAGATCCTGAGCACTCGGCTCTGGTGGGACTGAGGGAGCACTGCTCAGGTGCCCTCCTTGGAAGTGAGATGTGTGTGAGGTGTGAGGCCTTCCATGGGGAAGGTGCTGTTGTGGGACTGTGGTGAGCCAGAGGCAAGGCCAACCAGAGCCCAGAGTCAGGAAGATGGCAGCAGCTGAGCAGGGAAGGGGGTGCACAGGTTTACCCACTCTGACATCTGTTAGTTTGACTGAAGGGGTGTCCCATAGCTGTGCTTTAGCTGTGCTTTTAGAACAACCCACGTTCTGGCAGTGCCTGGGACCAACACCATAGACAATAAAAAGAAACATCAATGACTAGCCACTTGTTACTGTTTTTGCACTTGAACTTAAATGTACTGTACTCACATAAATCCTCATGACTTGTCTAAGTGTCCTTTAAAATCAGAAATGTATTTATTTTATGTTTGTATAACTTGGGGGAGAACTAAAGACTGAACAGGTGACAGGACAGAAGGATGCTAAAAATCATCTTGAGGCTAACCAACCATTTGTTGAGTTCATGCTGTACGGTGTTACCTCAGCTGCTACTGCATAGCACCTGGATTGTGAAGAGCTTGTACACTGTGTTTACACTTCAGAATTGTGTATTTGAAATGCCTGCTCTTTTTGGACTTGTATAGTCATTCTATGTTGCAAAATGGACATGTACACCTGGATTTTGATATTTGTGAAACTGTAAAAACTGTGGTAAGAAATATAAAATATCCATAACATACTTAATAGTATCAACATGAACTTTTATTTCATTTGCTAGTATTACAGTGTCAGCAGTGAACATAACCTGAAAAACCTGAAGTGAAAATAATTCAGTGATAATGACCTGTTACTAAAGTCACTGGAGGATGCTGAACCAAGAGCCTGGCAACTACTCTTGCACTGTGTTAAAACAGTATTTGATAATAAAATCTGACTGTAGGCACCAATTCCCTTCTGTCGTGTGCAGAGAATATAAGGGACACAAACCAATGTGTGCTGTAAACTGGTCACTGTGGAAGAGTGCAGGGCATCACTGTAAACACTACAGAGAAAAATGTAACACCCTTTGTTAAGGGAGAAAGGCTTTTATAACAGGGCGATAGATTAATGTCTAGATTCTGTTCCCAGATTTTCTAGCTGAACAGTGGACAGTACTTCATTGTTTCAGTAAGGCTGTGTCATCTCCACATATCACAGGAGCACTGTGCAAGTGAACAGGGCTCCAGTGACAGCAGCTGGTTTTGGTGGCTTTTGTTTATGATACCCTTCCAGCGCTGGAACAGGCTTGGGAGGATTTTTAAGGTCACTGTTAGCTACCCACTACAGTAGCCATCATCTTTCTCACGTTGCTGTCATTCTGTCTTGCATGCATTTAGTCATTTCCTGCTCTACTCTGGATAGTGTTTACCCATCCCTGCCAAATGATGGATCTCACAACTACATACAAAGGGGGTTGATTTTTATTTCTAATTTTTATTGCTTTTTAATTTTTTCTCTTGTTGAAGTAGGTTACCTGGTATTCTTCTAAAACATATAATTACCTAAACTGTAGGGGCTTTTCCATTTAACATATTGCTTAGGTAAAATACTACCTTAATGTATAATCTAGGCTATTGTATGTAAATACATATTATGTACTTATATAGTACATATATGTACTTACATACTTCCATATTATGGAAGGATAATCATCACTGCCTCACTAAAGAGAGGACATCCAGAAAAACTGTGTGTTTAAGCTCAGACAAATCTGATTCTCTTCCTTGGCCTTAAATTGCATGAATAGGAGTTCTTGGCTCACTATGAAGTGCACTGAAAAAGACCTGTGTACTTTAAAACATGCAAAAAACATTCTCTTTGAGTATCCTCTGCCTAATCTGCAATGATTTTAAGTACTCCATTTTCATGATGGTGACACAGGTGAAGATTAAATAAATCTTAACTTGGTCTATGGTAATTGTTCAAGGCAGAGTTTTCACCCTTCTCCCAAACCATCCAAGATAATGACCCTTTCCTCCATTTTCACAACTGCTTGTTGCTAGTGCCAGAGCCTCCCAAGCCAAACTTGACTTCTAGAGTGTGGGTGGCAATTTAGCTGTGGATTTGGTAGCAGCAGCCTCTCTTAGGGGTGAGTCTTGCTGCTAGTGGCCTTCCTAGACAGAACTCTTGCTCTGTTATTGAATGTTCTTGACTGAACAGTGAGCACATTTTGGATCCCCTGATTGACAGGGCCTTTCTCTGCTAAACATGCTATAGATTCTGCACAGGTACTTATAATTTTATGGCACTAAAGGGTGTTAAGTGTCTCTTTCCTGTAAAATGGAAGTGTTCCTTTTAAGCTGAAGCAATATAAAGGAGGAAAGACCACGTCAGTAAGGCTGTAGGGCTTTCAAGCACCAACTCTTGAGTCCTTTGTTACACAGAGGAGCTCTTGGATTACGGTACGGCCGCACTTCTTAGCACCGTTAGAGGCATTGGGTTTTGTCCCCAGTGCAGCGATGGACAAGGAGAACCCAGGACAGCACCTGCACTGCTGCAGTCACGCTGCAGCACTAGGCGTGTTACAGACACCCTATTAAAGCAGATAGATCCCAGTCTCACATGTCCTTGAGCACCAGCTGCTCCCCATTGCTCACAGTTCCTGGTGGGGTTGTAAGATCACATGGTGACAGAATTAATGGTCTTTTGTTTTCTGCAGTTTGTAAGACAGTAAAGGAAAAAAAAAAGCAAAGTGAGAACAGAAGAACATAGGGAGGGACAGTCTAAAGAACAAAAGGAAATGACAGCTCCAGGTGGATGAACTGAAGTACACACTCTACTCTCTAGCCTAGGAGTGTGTAATACATAACCTGACAGACACGTGACTGCCTAAATTTCTCTCCCTGGTCTATTTTTCCTCTCCTCTTACCTCCTGTGAGAAGTCCCACAGACAGCTGAGAAAGGAAAGGTAAAAGGTAACCTCCCTCAGTGTTTTGCCAGGAATTACTTTCGGCATCTTACTGAGTGAGCAAACCACTGAGTACTCTGAGACCAGTAGAGCTCTGTGTGGGTTATCTGCATTCCCAATTCCAGGGTCACAGCGGCACTCTGGCCCTACTGATAGCAGTTTCTCAAAGCAGCTGAAACAGCCTCAGCCTTTGTGGTCTTTTCTGGGCTCTTGAGAGGCCTGGAATGGACAGCAGCACCTGCCTGAAGTAAGCTAACACTGAAACTGAAGGTAATAGCAAAAATGTTTGGGGATGGAAAACCTCTCCTAAACCCTCTGCATTGTTGGAGGGGGAGAAGCAGAGGGCTACAGAAAGGTTTAGCAGATGGATCTGTACAAGAGGGAAGAAAGTACATAAATAAAGACTTAGAACAAAATGCAGTATAGCTACAACAGAGATCAAGAACAGAATAATATGGGCAGAGGGTGAAAAGTCAGACAGCATTCTGAGGGGTAAGGGGAGCTTAAAACTAAAGGCAGAGGCAGAATGAAGCTAACAGACAGCAAGCCCAGCCAGAAGAGGAAACAAACCTTGTTCAGCTGTGTTAATTCTCTATGCAAAGTCTCACGAACAATGAATACGTTTTATCAACACTCTAACAGCATTATCGGAAATGTTGACCCAGAGGGGACTTAGTAAAAGGAGAGTATTAAAAATGGCTTTTCCTCCCTCTAGTGCTCAGCACAGAGGACTTGGTGATGGAAAGGGCCAAAACATTCTCTGTTTCCTAGAGAATGTTTTGGCCCTTGGTTTATCCTTGGTAAAACAAGGCATCCTGTTGGACAGGCTGCCTCCAGTACTTGCCTTGGGAATACACAACGTTTGTTTTCCCCAATGAAAATACCAATAGCATGAGCTTGAACAGTCCCTGTGGTTTCCTTCTGTTCCTCTCATCAGGTAACACTGGTGATACAGGAAACAGTTTTTTCAAAAATCCTTTGTCCACAAGCAACCACAAGAAAAGGCCAAGTGTGAGTTCTCATTCTGTATCTTCCCTTTCTAGGACAAGTGTGTTTTCTTTTAATTTTTTTTTGTTATTTCTCAAAGCTCAGAGCAGCTCAGTAGCATATGGAAATGGAGTTTGTGTATGCATTTCATTTTCATTCTCCTCATCTTCATGGATGGAATTGGCTGGCTCATCTTGCTCAGACTGTGCCCCTGTCTCAAACAGCTGCTCTTCCAGGAAGGAGCTCCCAATGCCATACTGCTCATCATGAGCCTTTGTTTCTGCAGGTGAGACGTGGGGAGATCCCAAAACAAAAGCTGCAAACCTGCCAAATTTTTAAAGGGAGAAGTGATCAGCTGAGAAATTAGAAGAATTACTGTAAATGCTAGGGGTATTGCTATTTAAGCAGGAGTGTTGTAAGGACATCCCCACAGGCAGTGCAGATGAGGAGAAGTTCCACTAATGGATGACAACAACCCCAAAGATCGGTTTTCCCAGCTCATCTTTTCAGTATTTTCTGTAGAAGTAACTTTTGCTCTTCTGGAGACCATCTGCAAAGTCTTGTGACTAAGCAGGAAGATCTAACTTTGTTTTCACATCTTGTCAGTACTTGCAGGGTAATCCAGAGTAAGCATTTGTACAGTGGAGTAGTTGGTACTCTAGATTCTAAAAATAAATTAAAGCCATAAAGGGTGTAAGAATTCAGGTATGTTGATACTGCTAATGAAAGGAAAAAGTGGCAAGAATTCTGCAGTCCTACACTGCTGTGCTGCGTGCACACTGTGGGCAAGCTGAGCTCAAGTCTTCCCAAAGAATTCCTGCCTCTGGTGAACCTGGAGCTGCAGACTGGGAATTCTGCAGCTGCTCCAAGTAAATGCTGAACTGGAAGTGCAGCAGAACAAAACATGAACTCAGCACTGTCCCTACACTGCAATTCGCCACAAATCTTACTTTCAGTGGGCAACTCCATTGAGGAGAGAGAACAGAGCTGGAGGCTTCTGGCAAGTGTGTGGGAACAGACGGCAGTTCTGACACTTGGGTAAGTGTCGACAGCATCAGAGAAATGTATGAAAAAGGAAATGCAGCTACATTCTGGAGTTCTGGTAAACTGATCAATAATTTACATTTCAGACTTAACATTTCTGTGAGATGAATGTCGTCACCTCGCTGTTCTTGGAAGCTCTGTTAGTCTAAATGAGGAACAGGTTTGCCTTGGGATGAACCACTGCCTGATGCTTAATGGGAGCTGGGAGAGGTTCTCCAAATCTGATTGCTGTTGGTTCTCCTTTTTATTTCCCTATTGTCAGTTAGTTTATAACAACTCTATTAATGAACTGATGGCTAGAAAATACTTGTGTCTCTGTTGTTTTGTACATTTGGTGGTATTTAGTTGTACAATACAACAGTTACGCTTTCACTTTTTTATCTTTGCATCATGCTAAAGCAGGCAAGCAGCTTAGAAAGTAAGACTGTTTAACAGTAAATCTATAAAACCTGGTAGAGAGGCTGTCTGCATGCCAATCCAAGGAAGATTGGACTGGGGCTCCTTTAAAATTGTGACACTTGGTTCTGTGGCAAAGACTAAGTCTTTGTGGCCAGCTAATACATGAAACTCTGCTTCTGATATCTTTAAGTTTTTGTTTTGATGGGAATACACTGTTATGAATACTTTTATATTCTGCAGGGTTTTCTGCCTTTGCTTGCTTGACCCTTCCTGACCTATATTTATCTTAAGTTTATCTCTTAAGCTGTACATGGCACAGCTCTTCTACCTGTTCTACTTGCTAGATGCAAGTATTGATTTTTTTCTCTGTATTCTTAGTCTTAAATAGTGATACTTCAATAGTAGGATTTCCTGACTCTGCAGGTTTGCAACTGGAGAGCTTAATATAGGTTATATTTGAGTATGTATCTTCAGTCTGCTCCAATTCTACACCATAGAAAAGGGCACTGCTCTAAAACCTGAAGGAGGGTAATTTCACTGGTTAGAGAGCCACCAGGGTCACTGCAAGAGCTTACAGAGGCACTACAGGAAGCCTTTAAGTTCTATGACCATGAATAAGCTGTGAAGATCTGTAAACTCCCAAGAGTAATTTGTGGTCAGGGAGGAACAAACAGAAGTTAATGCCATCAGCAAGTAATACCCTTGAGAGGTGTGGCTGTGGTCCTGAGTGGGATATGCAAGATTACAGTGCCTGAAGTGGCATTTAGGTCTGCTGTGTGCCAGTGTCTATGCAATGTGCTTCCTGTTTTAGAGGAGCCAGGTTTTCTTACCTGTGTGGAGCCTGGAGTTTGGACACAGCTATCCATGATGGGAAGTCAGGGCTCCTGCAGAATGAGCGCAGCTCCTCCAGAGCTCTGATAGTTTCAGTTTCACCTTGCTCTCGATACTCTTCTTCAGTAAGGTATTTAAACAGCAGTTTTTTTGATTTGAAGTGATGCTTCATTTTTCTAGAATGAAATGACAATAATCAGTATTTCTAAAGTCTTCTGGCACGTAATTATTATCTGCTATTCACATGCATTAATCACCTCTATCTTTTTAAGAGAACAAGCTGCATTCTTACATTTGAGGACAAGCTATGTAATGTTTGCTAGCCTGTTGACCCTAGGTCTTAACCAAAGCTGTAGAATTTCACATGATACTTAAAAAGCTTCAGATAAGCTTTAGATCAGGTCCTTATTGTGTATGCATGGACTAAAATCTCACAGAATTAAAGAGATGGTTGCTTGCTCAGCCATTTTTAGGTGCAAAATGCAAAATGTGTCTGTGCAGAGACATGGGCTGAATCAAAACCCAGTCTGCATATGTTACTTCAAAGATAAGCAGTGCTCTAAGCCTGTTGTGAGTTGTTCGTGTTGTTTACTAGATTGCTTCTCTTAAATCTTACTCTAAATTACAAAACTGAGTAGTTTGAGGCCAAAATGTTTACAATCTGATGGTTTTTTAGCTGCTGCGTAGCGATGTATAATATAATTAGATAGAAATTAGAAAGTGTGCCATGTTCTGTTCCCTTCTGTCGACTGCTTTCAATTTAAATGTTGTGATGAGTTAAGATAAGCAAGGGCTGGATGCCCATAAAACTTTCAGCTCTGTGTAAAAACACCTGCTCCAACATCAGCAGCATTCAACTTTCTTCCTTATATCCCTTTAAAGCAGAGAACTGTAACCGTTATTTAGGTCAAACAGTGAAGGGTCTTGCTGGTTCAGTGAGATCCACTGTTCTTAAAAAGAAATACCGCAAGAATCTACATTATTTTGATATATTTTCTGCTCTGAACTGTGTGTCTGGCATTATGGCCTCACAGTTTGGTGCTGTGGCATACGGATTTTGAAACAGAGAAAGAAAACAGCCCTTATCATTCTCCTGAGAGAGATTTGTAGAGCTGTATTTCTTCACAGAAGCATCAGTTCATGAAAACCAAAAACTAAGAACCAAATGAAGAATAAACTACAGTATTTCAGAGTAAAGCAAGTGTGTTCTGTGAACTTGTGGCCACATCATACTGATTCCAGAATGTTCTGAACCTGCTTACAACAGGTGCTGATCTTACATGTTGCTTTTGAAACAGCTGGTGCTCCTCAGCTGCAGGCAAAAATTGGTCTACAACAAATGATAAATTCTACCTAAAATAAAAAAGCTTCAGTTCAGTCCCCACTTTAGCGGGTAAAAAGGGAAGACCCAAGCAGTATGTTCTTCAAAACTAAACAATGTGTTAAAAAAAAACCAACAAAAAATCCAATTTATTAGGTTTGTATTATTTTGGTTATGCCAGTTCTAGCCTTTGCCTCTTCCTAATTCTCTGCAGTACAGCAGAGTCCACAGCTATGGAACAGTCTGTACTTAAGACTGAACCTGGATGCTTTCCATCACTGAAGGTAAAAAACAGATGTAAACTGGCAGGGCTTTTTAGAATCTTCATTTGAGTGTTGTGCTTGTGCTAAAACATGCTTCAAATTCAAGGATGAGCAAACACATTGTTCCTGTATTGCTGTTGAAAATACTTAGCAAGTTAAGGTCTATCTACTGCAAGCAGTTCCTTTTCCAAATCCACAATGTAAATGGGCCTGTAGGAATACAGAGGAGTATCTCCATAGTTCTAATAGATTGCTTCCATGAATCACGGGGAGGTAACAACCTTGGAAAACTAAAATCAATGGAGAACACTATTTTTGAGGACATGTGATTTTAGTCTGAACTCTGTTCAACCTCCAAGGACTGTCACTTTTCAACAGCTACTTCCTTGGTGGTGGTACACTGTTTTATCCCTGAGATTCCATACGAGTTCCCTGCAGCTTCTCTCACTACTCATCAAACCAAGGCAGTATTGCTGCAGTCTAATCAATCAAACAGAAATGTTTCTGGTTACCATATGCCGTGCACTAGAAGGTGCTACATTTGTCCTTAAGAACACAGTCACTCCATTCCCCATAGAACAAAACTCATGCTTAAAACTGCCAAATGGAAAATAATTCCTGTGTCTCAGGTCCTTAAACCTTTCCTACTGCAGTTTTACGTTTGGCAAAATTATGAACTAGTACTAGAAACTCCTAAATCATGACTGAAGTGCACGGGCTTTTTTCATGATCAGTTTCCAGTATTTCCTGGTGTTCCCAGGACCTGGACATGCACAAATAGACACAGACCTGGCAATGTGACAGGCAGCACCCAGGGGGTAACACAGGCTTTTGGAGCAGAGGCTGACTGCTATGACTGCATATGCAACCTGAGGGATGGTGACACCACAGTAGATCAGGACAAAGGCTGTTAATTGGAGCATCCATGTGAACAAGGTTATGCTGAGCTCCGTGGTCAGCGGCCCATGCTGATAGCAAATGGCAAAGCTGGTAATCCCAACAGCCAGAAAATACCCTGTAGAGACAGAAAAGGACATGGAGAAAAAAAGCAAACCACACCTATAAACTACTTTGCTTCACAAAGCTTGCAGCTGTTGTGAAGTGTAGTCTACTGATTCTTGTGTTGTCTTACAGATAACTTCATATTTTATGTGCTTGGTATTTCCAAAGTGTGCAAAGAGTTCACAAGGTTATCTCTGAACAGCTTTTAGCCAATGCTGTGGGCTGCACGTGGGTTCTCCTCATGTTACCATGTCAAGGCAGATCAATAGGTTTGTCAGCCCCTGCAGCCATATCCCATTAGCCATGTGTGCATCCATTTCCCACATCCAGCAAAGTGCAAGCCAGAGGAGCTGCCCTTTTGTTCTTATGGGGAAAGTATGTAACAACAAATCAATGAACTAATAATACAGGCAAAATCTGCTCTTAGAACCAGCCCTCTGCATCAAACTATTTATTTAATGATACAATGTGAGTAACACTCATTTGAGTGGATTAGGAACCTTTAGAATGTTTCAACATCTACGGCTTAGGAGAAAATAGAACTCCATAAATGAGTCACTTGATTTTCTTTTTTTATGGGCATGTATTCATCTGACCACTAAATTAAACCAAAATCTGCAGCACATTTCTTGGTAATTTTCTTACCCAACAGGTAGTTTCTGTGTTCAGACCACAACCACTGCATATTCTCTTTGAAGCAGTAAATAAAATAGAGGGAGGCTATCCAGGAGCCACTCATTAAGATCCAGAAGGTACTGTGCTAGAAATTAAAATTAAAAAAAAAATAAAATAGAAAAAAAACTTCATCAAAAAAATTCAAGTCAGAATTAGGACCATTGTTTCCAAAGGAACTCACAGGCAAAACCAGATGTGAAATTCTTTAGAACCTACAGGGTTTATGATCTGCATTGAGACTTCCACTGCACAATCCTCTGCATGCTACAACAAAACAGTGTCAATTCCAAGCAGAGCAACTGCATCTGTATTTGTGTATCATGTCCCAGTGTTACAGTATAACCCTGCTGCACTGTGTTCCCAATTAACATATCTCAGCAATATTGTGGGAATGCACAGGCTTCATAAAAGTAAAGGAAAAATTCACATCTGCCTTAAAATGAATTGTCTTTGGTGAGTCGAAGAGAATCTGTCTCAGTGGCCACTGTATTTTTATTTAGATTGATTCACAGATTCAAAGGTAAGCTTAGCTCCAGTTCAATAAAAATAATGTTTCAGAATTAACTCTTCTTGTACATCACCAATCTCCAGTTTAAATTCAGGAGGAAGCTAAATAGAACTTGGCTCTGACCTAACTATATTTACTTAATGCAAGCAATCCTGCAGTCATTTCAGTGCAGTTACCTGGCCACAAAACCAGAACAGAATCTGGCTCTGTACCTTCACTTCTGGTATTATGATGATCACTATTATTTTGTTTTATAAATGTAGATTTACCCTTGGAATAAATCTTTTAAGTGTCAACAGGACAAAGACTAGCAGAGCAAGAGCACCCAGTATTATTCCAGAAAGGTAAAAGAACTTGGCACTCCTGTAAAGAGAACAAGAGAGAATATGGTGAGAAGTACAATTTGTAATTATTTCAGATGCCAACATTTGTAAAAAGAGCAGTGATCTTCAATAAGAACTTAACTCAGCTGTAAGTTAAGAGTTGTGGTTATATGTTAAACAGGCCCAGTTCAGGTATTAAATCTGTGTAAGGAGAAGTTCCCAACAGATACTTAAGGGCACTGGAGTTGTTACAGGTTAGGAGACTGTGCTGGGGTTTTGTAAAGCTCATGCTACTTCTAATTGCATTGATCTTCTAGTCTCTAGTACACAGAAGAAAATGAAATAACCAACATGGTTCTGTACTTCAAGAGAAGTGTTATTTTAATTTAAAATGCAGAAAACCCTCCACAAACCCACAAGGGTTTTTTTTGCCTAAGCACATGCATTTATAAATTCCAACTTACTAATTCACAGTTAATGCTATAAAACCTATTACTGCTCTGCTTGTTTTAGAGGTGCCTCCTGACAATTATTTTGTGACTCACCTTGCTTTGAAGTTGTGGGCCACATATTTTGCTATAACAACTGAGTATCCTCCCTTACATGCTATGCAAAACGTGCATCAGAAGGAAGGCTGGCACAAAGGTGGAGGCAGAAAAGGCCCCAGATGACTTCATCCTAAGTGTTTCCCCGCACTGATAATCAGTATTATTTAGCATTCAGCTACCTTCAGGGGTGCACAAAAGGGAGAAGAGACTTTTCTGATCCACACACTTGCTCACTGAGGATTGTCTTGGTGTCCCCCAGTGCAGGAGGCTTGGATACAAAAACCCTAACACAGCGAGTGAGGCACTCCAAGGTATGTCACAATCTGTCCAAACACAAGTGGTATGAGGAAGATTTAAATATATATTCAGTTCCTTATTTCACTTTCCCAAAGAACTGCTTCTTTAGCTTAGCAAACAGACCAAAGATGCACAGGCTTTGGGAAAGAAGGTCAAAAGCAGCTAGTACTCACCTGCTCAGGCTGTTTGCAAAATGGAACAGAAAAATTCCAGCTACAAACAAAAACAAGAGCTTTCCATCTAGCACTAAAAAAGGGGGAAAGAAATAGAAATTGACTTTAGACTAATTCAATCTGAAATGCTGATCATATAAAATAACATCAGAAAAGTCCCAAGCTTCTTTCAGAAGAGATGGTACATTCAGTAGCACTGGCAATACCAAGCTATCTGTAATCTAAACACAAAGATTTGGTACTTACTTTCTCTTTTCACCCTCACAGTGTACGGTTCAATTTTGAAGGGTTGTATTTTGAAACAAAAATCCTCTCCATATTGTTTTATGCTCACAAAAGTTTCTGTACACGTCTCTGCCTTCCAGAGGATTTGAACAGCACATGCAGCAAACTCAAAAACAGTTTCTGAATTCCGACAGTTGTTTTTTTCTGAAATAGGCTCAAACTGGAACTTTTCTCTGCTGCTAACTTTTATCTAGAAACAAAGATCAGAATACACAGAGAAGCAGCTCACAATCACGGCAGGTTTTTGTTTTCGTGAACTATATTGCATATAAGCCACGCACGTGGTAATGAAAATCAATCTGAATTGTTTAGTCTTGGTTATTTATATTACGCAAAGGTTAATTGTTTACAATTAATCACCTTACAAAGTAATTCAGAGAACTCATCGGCAGCAAAATTCAGTGGAGGGAACTCAATCCATCCAAAAGCACAGTGGGCTTGGTTTTACTGTGACACTTGCCCACAAATTTTTAATGAAACCAGTAATATCTGACTGACCACATTTTCTTTTGTCAATGTTTACACCCCTCCTCCTTCCCCTCTCAAACCATAACAAATTGGACTTGCTTTTCTTTATCATGCAATCTTCATGTTGGGGATGCAAGAGAGATAAAGAAAATGAAAGATAGTATAACCAGAAATTTAAATAGAAGCACATTCCTGTTGGTTATTTTGGGGTTTTTTTGCTGGTTCCCAGTACCCTCCGCCACCAAACTGGTAGAAGTTCTTGTCCATCTTTTAAGTTGGGATGATTTTCCTAAAGACTCTGATACATTGTGAGCTCTTCATCAGGGCCCACTAGACAAAAAAGACCCATCTGCAAAAAAGTCATGCAACGGTTAATAAACCAGGTTTGTACTGGGAGAGGAGACAATGTGTCAGCAAGCAATTTGTTGTGGGAAAAATCTGAACTTCCTGCTTTTAAACATTGAGTCCAGGTAAGATGGTGTGACTGCTGGAGGGTTTTACCACCTGAAGCCTGCTACCATTCAAAAAAACATCAGCAACATGTTCCTGAGGAAAACAGTCCTGGGAACAAAGAGATGTTCCTCTTTCTTTAATCTGAGAGAAAAGTCCTCCAACAGAGTCAAAATGGAACTGTGTCATTCCTTTGTCTGGAGACATACTTCACAGGAAAGAAAAGGAACTATGGAGATGGTTAGCTCATTCCTTTAGCTGTTACTGCTTCAGCTCTTGAAGAGGTTTTTATTTGCTTCAAACTAATCTCTAAATGTGTTTCTTGTAAGATGACCCTATGTTAGTCAGGAAAACAAACACACTGCTGCTGCTGTTTGTTCATTAGTCACAATCTAACAAGCCTTTGGTTCCTACACTTTGGTATGCTATGGTGAGAGAGCCACAGAACTGCATTTAGTCTTCAAATTTAGAAGTTCTATAAAGACATTTGGTGATAAGCAAAAGTATTTGTTGCAGAGATTAACACTGGTTCATCAACAGAAAAGGTGTGCAAGAAAATAACACACAATCCTAAATTAATGTTTTTTGTGGCACCATCATGCTCTAAACGTAGCTTACATCCTTACAGTAGAGCCCAAACCTCACTGCATGCCAGCTGGAGGCTCATAATGCTATATTTTTATCATGGTCCCAACTATACACCACTCAAACTATTAATTACATGGAGATGCTGCCCTGCTCTTGCTAACTGGCCGTGTGGTTTGCTGGAAAAAGCTCACATGAAGTACACTGAATGGCTTCTCACCTGGAGAGTTGACCAAAGGTACTGTAAGTGAAAGGTTCTGTTTTGCACATAGCAGTAACAGTTTTCATCCTGCTTCTGGATGACATCCATTTCCTGCAGTAAGCTGCAGTTTTTACCTGGGGGGGAGCAAAAAAGTTCATTTTAAGCATGAGTCAAATACAAATGTTTGATTTCAGTCCATTTCATTGTTGCAAATGCTGAAACATGGTCAATGTGATTTTGATGAAAATTTAAATTGTACTTCTAATCAATTCGTTTAGGTTCCAAAGTACACTGCAACAACTTTGGAAAAAAAAGAACCAGGGTGGTATTTTTAAAAAACGTAATCCAGAAAAGCTTGGCTTCAGCACCAGTGTTTTGATGGCACTGGAACAGGGCCTCTGGGCCAAATTCACTGCTGGCATGAGTGGGTGTAACTCCACCAGAGTTCCCTGCACCAGTGGTGAATGCAACTGTGGGAGTCTGAGCAGGTAAACAGACTTACATATTAACATAGTCATTTAGCACATGACACAGCTGCTGATCATAGAAGTCATACTCCTCTCCCTCGGAAATGTTTCTAATGTTAAATAACACAACTCTTCTTTTTAGAATATTTTTTCTACTGTCACAGTCCAGCCATGGCATGTTATAAGGGAACTGCACTGACAGCTCACCATAAATCATTGAATTAGGGATGTGAATTGTTCTAACCCTCCTGAAATGTTAGTGAGCACCTATAATCTTCAGAATTAAGATTGCACTTTTGAACAGAAATGGACCTAAAAGACTAATGGAGCAAAGTTTGAATAACATACATTCTGATCTATACACATGCGTAAAATATACCCTACAGTGCATTACCACAGTGTTTCAAGAACATAATTAAAGAGAAGAATAAAGGAAATAATTACACATCTGAACAGAGGGACTCATCTGGCTTACTGAATAGAAAATGTAGGTCTCAGCCAAGCTCAGTAATAACTGCTAACACACTGTCATGCACTCAGAGCAGCAAAATGGGTATGTACAGTCTCAATCCAGACAAGGAGATGCTGTTTGCAGGTAAAACCTGCTGTGCCTCTATAAGAAAGCTGAAATTAGGCTAAATTATATTTTAACCAATTTAGTTAAGCCAATGAAATATACTGCATGGATGTTCTCATTTAGGTTTATTATAGCATTACAGAATTATTGTCCACACATGATCCTACTAAATTGGTTTAACCTTAAAATTTGGGCATTTTTCTTATGGAAAAAAACCCCATCTGATTAATTTTCATCCACGGCAAATCCAGTGGGAGGGAGCACAACCACTCAGCCAAGCACTGGCTGTACCTTTAGACAGGCACTTTTACAAAAGTCATCGGATAATGCTGCAAAGGGATTATTTGTCACTGAAGTGCTGCCGACTGACGCAGCAAGTAGGTGAGGCTGGGCACTACCCAGGCCTAAAACCAACATAATCCAGTAACAGGAAATGGCAATACCCTGCTAGCAGGGGCAAAACACAGCCCGGACTGTCCACACCTTCCCTGGAGGGCATCTTAGGATCTCCTGCCACTATGGACAGACATTGCCTCTGACATCCATGTCAGAGGCAATGTCATCCACACGCAAGGCTAGCAAATGTTTTCTTACTACTCATAGTTTGAAGGCATTTTTCTTGGGGAAAATCATCTGCTTGAAATGTTGAATCAGCCCCATAGAGTGAAACAACGATATTCCAAAAGGAGAGACGCTTCTGAACAGATAACTCTGAGGTAGTGGGGGGGGTTAGCTACTGGGACGACACACAGGAAGAGTACCTCGCAAATTCTGAGACTGCAAGCAAAGAAATTTGAAATTATAAGGCATCAGCATCTGCTGCAGAATCCGGAGGATGCCCAAGACTCGAGAACGTCACTGCAAGGAGGCGGCCGGTTCTCGAGTTCCATATTGCTACTACAACTGAGCAGAGCCTTTAGGGGTTTTCCTGCCCTCAAATATGTTAATAAAAGATCTGTTGTGCACCCGATTCCCCTGACTCGAGCTCCTGAGAAAGCCAGAGGGAGTCGCACACACAGAGGCAGCTCCCGGCCGCGCCGCTGGAGCGGGAGGAACGCGCCCGCCCTCTGCGCGCCGCGGGTCCTTTGTCCATGCGGGCTCTGCCGGGCCGGCTCCCCGCGCCCCTGCCCCGCCGGGGCCGGCTCGGGGCCGACTCGTGGGAACCGAACTGCGGCGGGACAACAGCGGGACGCGGCAAAGCGCCTCAGGCCGCCGCTGCCCTGGCTCCGCTGCAGCTGCCGGCGGGGCGAGGCGGCGGCTCCGGCCCGTCCGCCGGGCAGCGCCATGTTGGGCGGCAGCGGGACCAGAGCGCGTCCCCTGCTCCTGAGGGGATGGGGCTGAGGAACCCCGGCCTGTGAGCACCCGCCCTGCCCCGGGGGCGGGAGGGGACGGGCAGTACCTGCTGGCGGTGCCTCCTCGCTGCCCGCGGCCGCCCCGGGCAGCGCCAGCCGGACGAGCAGCAGGAGCAGCCCCGGGCGGGCCCGCGGGCGCTGCCAGCGGCGGGGCGGCCACACCGGACCCATGCGGCCGCCGCCG
>JACBWW010000058.1:929774-946228 GCA_020086605.1 Lanius collurio | reverse complement strand
GCAGCCTCGGCCCTGGCGGGCGGCGGAGGGCGGGGCAGGGGCGGTGCGGCCCCGCGGGTCCCGCTGCCCGCTCCCCACACAGGGCCGCGACCCGCCTGGGCCGGGCTCCACCCGCGGCATCCAGCGCTTGTGCGGAAGCGGGCGGGAGCAGCCGTGCGGGGGCTGAGGGGCCCGTCTGGAGTGTGACACGCCGCCCTCGGCTTCTAGTACGCCTTCCCTGGGGTGGAGAGGGTGCGCTTGGAAAGGAGAGCCATCGAATGTAACAGCTCAGCCAGAGCGTGTCCCTGGATTGTGATCCCGGCAGAGCGAGAGCATTGGTTGTCCAGTAAAGGTGTAAAGTGGTTTCAAACCAAACGTGGACAGCTTTTGACACTTGCAGACCTCAACCAAGGCAGTCACCCAGCTGAACGGGAGACAGAGGATGTTCTCCTCCTTACACACCCGGCTCCCAGCCCGAGGGAGAGGCCGAGTCAGGTCACCAGGGTGCCGGCAACCAGCGGTGGCTGAGCCAGACGCTGAACCACACATTAATCAGACCCTGTGTCCACATAGAGGACTTGTCTGAACAAGTGTTGTTAGATGCGGTGACGGAGGTGAACATCCACAGCTATTCTGTATTTCCTGGGCAGCCACAAGGAGAACCTGGAGCAGGACACCGTTCCCCTGTCAACCCTATGGAGACATGAGCCAGGTCCAACTCAGCTCAGTCCCCGCTTGCTCATTGCAGTCGTTTTAGATCACTCGTGAGTCACAGTCAGCAGTCAGGGGTGGAAAGGGCTGGAGCTTTTTTCCCTATTCTATGAAAATCAATAAACACAATTTTGCCAAGGCATTCTGGCATCACTGTTGTCTATTTTTATAATAAGCCCTACATTTGGCTTTAACAACCTACTTGCTTTGCTTCGATGCGTTCCCTTCCTTGTTCTTAAAACAATGCCACTTCTCTGCATGAAGGTTGCTCTTAGTTTTATTTTTTGATTGTTTAGGGCTGTATCCAACTTCTGGGGGTGCCAGGATGGGCTCTTTTAACACCTGAGGGGTGCTGCCCACTGCCTCGCACCTTGTCTCGGCGCTTACATCTGCAGGGAGTGGGCGGTGCAGGGCTGTGGCTCTCCTCGCCTCACCTCCTACGCCCGCTTGGTGCTGGCTGGGCTCGCATCTAACTGTGGATTTTTCCTTGCGAATACTGAGGAAGTGAAGGATAAGGGCAAAAATAGTTGGGATTTGATAGCGTGTGCAACATCTGACAAACTTGAGTCCCCAAAGGAAGCAGCAATTGATTTATATCTTTGTCTTTATGTAACTTGGGTGTTGTCTCTATGTAACTTTACAGGCACTTCCTCTAGAAAATTTAATGGAGAAAGAAATACTGGGGTTTGTTCCCCCTGTTCCCTGGTAAACCTTTAGGAATGATGTTACCTCACAGCTGTGTGTCTACACAATCAGGGACCATCACGGCCAAGTTATTAGAGGAATCCCTCTCACATTTTCAACTTGCAATATTTTTTCGGTTCTGTTAACCTTCTTCACAGTATTTTTTCTGGGAAGGGAGACACTCTGCATTCAGGTCTCACTTGTATTTTCATTTTTTGAGCTCTTAGCACTTCACCGCTAATTAACTTTCAATAACTGTCGTAGGGTTACAGTTACTCAGCATGAATCAGACAGAAAATGCAGCTTTAGGGGACCACACTCTGTCAAAAACTATTAGAAACCTTTGCTTGATTTCCGAGGAGAATATACTCGCTCAAGCAGGATATCACAGCTATTAGACAGTGTTCTACTGCAGTGAGAAATCCTCAGTAAAAGGGACTCAGTGGTTTTGGTAACAGCCCTCCTTTCAGGGTGGCTCTGAGTAATTATGCAGCATTTTCCTTGCTTCCTGTTTGTCTGATTTCCTAAATGGTGGTGGTGCTTTGGCCAAAGCTGGAGTTCCAAGCTTAAAGGCAGTGTTTTTACCTGTGTGCTTGCAAATATAATTGAAAATAGGGGGAGAAGGGGAAGGTCACTTATAGGTGCAGGTCAGCTCGTGGAAGCTCTGCCCTTCCCAGGCCTTTTCAGCCGTGGAAAATTGAGTGAGAACAGTTTTTGGCTGGGAGCACTCAAGGGAAGACTTGGCTGTGCCAGGCAGCAGTGCTGGTGCTACCAGCCATGGATGACATTCCTGGGATGCAGCATGCAGAGCTCTCAAGCTCCCTGCGTGACAAATTGCCATGTTGGTAATGGGGAAGGAGGCAGGGGAGCAGTGCAGAGCCATGTCCACAGCATGTGTTTTCCTTATAGGCTTTTGGAGCCCTGGGTTATGCCACTCCAAACACTCTGACCTCTGAAACACTCAACATCATCATCCACAATGTCCTCGTGTGGCTGTTTAAAAGCTGGCTGCACTGTTAGATGGGATACCAAATCCTCTTGGATCCATGTTTTTCCACAAAGGCCCCGGGTGCTCACTGCTGCTGGTTTATTTGGCCTGTGCTGCAGGAATAGGCAGCAGCTGTGTAAGGCACTGATGGGGAGGGAGCTCTTCTGTGCCTCCCAAAGCCCTGCCTGCCTTGGGCTCTTGTGCTATTGGAGGCAGCCCCTCTCCCCTGCAGCACCTGCAAGGTCAGGCTGAGGAGACAGCACTCGAGTCCCATTCCCACCCCACAAAGTGATGCTCATTACCCACTTGCATCCTGCTCTTTACTTTTTAGCTTGAGCTAATAGAGGCTTTCAGTTTTCAGGTGTGCTGTTAAAATCTCACCACATGCTCTGGATGACTAAGGACGCCTTCCTCTGGTTTATTTAATTTTTCTTTTTTCCCCTTTGCCTTCCCTTCCCTCTCCTTACGTCAGCAGTGGGTATAATTTGTTTGCAGAGTTCCAGGGTGTTTTATCTTTCTTTGGCTGGCCCCAAGTGCATGGGGGTTTGTTGAAGCAACAGCATTCTTGATTTCTTAGAGCTGGTATGTGGGTGTTGGATTGTGTCATTCGTAGGAGGTGAACGTCAAAGGAAGTGGGATCAACTGCTGGAGGTTTGTAAGCCAGGTACTTAATATTTGGTTTCCTGGAAAAGCAAGGAAAAATAGCAAAAGAGGCAGACTTTGTGTCTTTAGTTTTCCCATGTAATCAGAATAACACAATAGCTATGGATGTTCAAGCACAGTTTGGGTTAGTTTTGGTTTTGTTGGGTTGGTTTGGTTTTTTCCCCTTGGTTTATTCAGGGTGGAGAACTACTGTATTTTCCTTTAAATAGTTTCACATGTTTTGGTGTATTCTGTTGAATGTTTATTCCAGTAATACAAATAATTTGTGTTCTATAAGTGCCCTCACAAATGATGCGATTTATTATCAGGTACTTCATGTTGTCTTTTTATTTTCTGTAAAATGGTGTCTTTGAGTTAAAATTAGATAGAAGAGCCATTTGAGACTATTTTGTTCATCTCCAACTGTTTTTTTTCAGAAGTGCATTAGTCTGATGTATTTCACGGGCAAAATACTGAGTTATTTTGGGGGGAGAGAAATTATCTACAAAAGAAGAGTATAGCTGCTTATTTTTACAGTAGTTTTATGGTAATCGCTGTTTTATTTGACAAGTACAGATACTGAGCTAGACAGAAAAATTCCAGCCGAGTACTTTCTCCTAAACTGCTCTAGGGAGCAGGTATCTCCTGCAGTCCTTGTTCAGGCTAAGCTCAAGAATTAAATAGGACGGAGGTACCCTTTAAAAAGATTATTTATCCATCTTATGGATTGGGCAAAAGGATTGTAGCAGCTTTCTTTGCGTTTTCCCATGTCTGTCAAATGATCTGTAGGTCAGGAGGAAGGAAAGCTGCTGGTGAAGTGTTCACAGGAGGACTTGTCTGTAATGATGGAAACAGCCCTTCCCCTGACTTCAGCAAAGCATTGTGTTGTAAACGTATGGATCTCATTGATATTTTTCCTGATTTACACAACAGTAAGCAGTGTGTAAGCACAACAGTAAGTTAAGTAGCAGTGGTCCTTAAATATTTATCTGGTTTATTTTTAGAATGGCAGTTGCAGCTATTTATAGAGTAAGGAAGCAGTGATACAAATCTGACTGGATTCCTTCTTTGCTTTAGATCTGCAATAGGAAAGCAGTTGGGATTTTTTGACCACGAGCTCTTATTTATTATGTTAAATTTGCTCTGATTAATATCTTATGGGCCTCATTTTTCAAGAGCCTGTGAACCCCTGCTTCCAAGCCCAAGGAATCTTGTTACCTCTGTAAAAGGGGCATTGATGCAGCCTAAGAGGAGCTGTGAGACTGCTGTTCAGGCACTAATACCTTACATGGATATATCCGTGGGGAAAGGTCCCAAGGGAAAACACACTTATGGTTGGTCATTTCTTACCCATAAAGCCCCAGAATAGGATATATTCTGCCCTGAGAGGCTTTACTGGGATGGGTGGATGGGGGTGTTGCTGTGAGTGAGCCTGGATCTGTCTATGCCAGTGTGGTGGGGAAGGACGTTCCCTCTGGAAAGCAACATGAAGGCTAAACTAGGCTGGTGGATAGGGATGCCAGAAGAGAGCATGCAGTTGTATGTGCTGTCTCAGAAATTAGCACTTTTGGCTCTTAGGCCTCTGGTTGATAGGTGGCTTAGCTTAGTAGTTACCTAAATCTGTTGTTTCCTTTTGATTCCAGAGGGTTTGTGGTAAGTAGATTGGTGATCCTACCACTGATGTTGACATCCTGAGTCTCAGACACCAGGGCTTCATTGCAGCTGCACAGCCCTCACCCCATACAGACAGGCAGGTCAGCACCTGGCAGGACCAGTTTTATTGCTGCATCTCTCCTGTGGAGAAAGAGAGCTTGCCCACTGTCATAAACTTCAAAACATCATTCTGTATTTCATTTTAAAACAAGCCTTGAGAGCCTGGGAGGGAAAGAGAACTAACAGACAACGTCAACCCCCTGTGTTTGCTATGAGAAACCACAGAAGGTGGTATTGTTTTGTAAGGAGGCCACAGGAGCAATGTTTTATTTATGGATAAGTGCACGTCTGTCTGTCTGTCTTGTGCCTTCAGATTTATCTTTATACTGACTGTTGTTTCTTGCTTCCACATTTATACACTAGCCTTTAGTAATTGTCCTGGGATTTGACGAAGCACTCTTGGAAGAATGAATTGCTAGCTGCGTTAAACAAATGTGAAAAGAATTATTCTCTTTCCAGAGTTTCTTGAAATTAAATTTTAGCCCTGGTGTGCTCAACTACCTTTAGGATTAATCTCTGTATTGTCAAAGGAGCCTGTCAAGCTCTTTTAGATCAAAGGAGGCTGTTTTGTATTAAGATTCTGATTATGTTTTCCAGCTCTTGGGTGCAACACAAAGGCAACCTGTGGCTCTCCACTGCTGTTTGGCCTGTTAAGTTTTTGTGTGTCTTGCTGCTTCCTATTTTCTTCAATGTGTGTGCTCTGCCAGGTCCAGCTCAGGCAGGTGGCCACTGGTACCCCCATAACCAGGTACTTCCAAACTACCTAAAATACCTCCTTGTTCTCTCAGAGCCTGTCTGGTCAGGGTTGTTGATGGTTTCTTTTCACAGCTTGCTGTTCCTTACGGATGCACTGCTGTACACCTGCACCCTCATGGAATCCACCGGTGTGCAATTCCTGTTGGTGGCAGAGCACACCAGCTTGGCATTCTGATCCCCTGCCCTCTCTTCCCAGCATGCCTGGCCTTTTTAAATTCCTAATTTTCCCGCTTTTAGACACAGTCCTCTGTTGTTATACATTTTCTGAACAGGCTGCTTAATGACTTTTTTTGTTCCTCACAAACTCAGAATTTTTTGACTGCTGCATTTAAATATAAACATGGGAGAGAGTAAGAAATAAGTGCTATGGAATGATTAAGTAGAGATATGTCAGTGGCTTTGCCTGATTAATGGATTTACATTGTACAATACGCACAGGCAGCTTTCCAGTGTCTTTCTCTAAAACAAGGTAATTTGGTTAAAGGGCTATGTTTTTGTAAAATGCTGATAAGCACTTGATACTTGGTGTGTGTATGGATGCTGAGGCAGGGAGAGCCAGGATAGGATGTACAGTCATTTTGGCCCTGCTAGTCACAGCCATTCCTGCAGGTACTTGAGGAATGCAGGATGTGCCCCAAATAGATCTTTACAAGTATTCCCCGACGGAGTCATTTCAGCCTCTCCTGACATCCGTATTAGCTCTTGCTGACAACAACAGGATTTTTGTGACGGTGACTGCAGCAGAGTACAAATGCTTTTCTTCTCCTTTCATGCCAGCCAGAAAGTGAAGGTAAAGACTTGCTGTGCTGACACAGAGGAAAGGTTGAACAAGCCTGGGCTCCTGCCTCTGACAGCGGCCAGAGAATCTTTGAGAAAGTCAGAGAGGAAAACAAGCACTTTTCCCTGCATCTTCCTCTTCACAAAGTGAGTGTTTCCAGCTCTGGCATCTATTCTGACAGGATAAGAAAGGATAACTTAAATAAATAGTGTGGCAAGGTGAGGAGAGAGGCTTTCTATTCAGAGTACTAGCAGGGTTTAGTTTTCTGATCCATTGCCAAATGCAACAAAGGTACTTGCCAAATGCCCTTGCAATAGGACTTGTCCAGGGGCTTTACAGCTTTGCACCTCTCTCTCTGTGTCCTGCTGCTCTGATTCTGTTTGACTCAGTGGGATTCCTCTGGTGCTGAGCCTGTGTGAAAATCCAGCTTCTCCCGACTGCAGGGCATGTGTCCAAGAGTGTGAAAGAGCGGGCGAGCCCAGTACATGCCATCAGCAGGGCAAGGCGTTAGTGAGAGCTGTAACTTCTTCTTGGCTGTTTGAGACTGGGGAAGGACATGTCTGCTGAGCAGGGAGACAGCCTGGTTTATCTGCTATCCAGTTTACCACAGTCTCTCGTGGACTGAGACCACCTTCTGAAAGTGAGGGATGATGCTGGGCTGGTCTCTGTGGTTCCTACCATCTACTTGTGACTGACCTTGCTCATGCTCCAATTTCCTCTGGATGTGGAGCCACTTTCAGTGTTGTTATAAATCTGCCAAAGGTTGTGGCATCAGTACCAGGCTCTTCTGAGGCTCAGGTGCCTGGAGGAGCCTGGCTCAGGATTGAGATGCTGGATTATGTATGCATATAAAGCTGAAAATGCACAAGAGATGTGGGCACGACAGTGACTTCAGGCTGAAAGTCAAAACTCCTTTTCCATGCACTGCCAGCTTTTTAAACTGCATTCCTCTGGCCTTCCAGTTCTCTAATATGAATGCAAAGGGATATAAAATATGTCTGTCTGTCCATTATGTCAAAAGGTTGAAGTTAAGTGGAGACTGAGCTTCTGAGTTGGATTTTTTCTTTCACTCCTAGGAAGAAAAAAAAAACCTTTTTAAGGTATTGATTTTAAAAACAGCATGATCTGGAAACAAGAGCTTTTCTTCTGTGTCATTAAACTTCGAGTCTGTTCCCAGAACTGTATGTCCAAAGGAAAGCATCCCTAGGCAGGTGCTATTTGCCAGCTGACTTGGACCTTTGGCACTTTCTAGCTCTGAGCAAGCTTCCTCGGCATGGAGACACGCCACAGAACTGGTGAGCTTGCAAACACCGTTCCCTGCTTCAAAGGAGTTACAGTACCAAACACACCAGGGGATCCTGCAGCTCCATAAGTCAAACAGGCTGCAGTCTGGGGAGGTCAGAAACAACTCAGACACACCTGGAAATACTCATCAAGCCCTTGAGCCTCCTCATTATTGCTCAAGGTGTCCAGCAGCTCTGCAAACATTCAGATGGTGTCTGAGCCAGGCAGGTGTGGCTTCAGCAGCTTGTATGCCCAAAAAAACTCAGCAGGCTGGAATCACGCAGCTAACACATGTCCATTTCTTAATTTATTGTTATCTAAGTCTCTATAGCCCTTGTAGAGAGATAAGATGCTGGCTTTTCCAGGTATCCACATGTAGAAAGGGCAGGGATAAAAATATCCGTGGTTGTGTTCAAAGACAGAGGGAAAAAGCAGTGCCTGCTGGCATTAGGCCAGGGGAGAAACATCCTACTCCACAGGCAGGTGGCCACTCTCCTGCTCTGCCTCTGCCCTTCCCATCCATGCTGCCTGTTGTCAGCAGCTGCACCTTCCAGCCCAAAGCTCCCATGTTTGCTAAGCTGACCTTGTGTGACAGGATGCCTTTAGAAGAATGTTCATTTTAGAGAAAGACAGAGTACTGCCACTTGCTGAGAATTAAGAAACTTTTAAAACAGCTCCAAGTGACCAAAACCTGCAGTGCTCAAAATCATTGTCCAGTATTCTGCAGGTATATATTGCTGTGCAATTGTTCCCTGTTGCTGGTTTTGCTTCCAAGCTGTGCATCCAAGCAAGGTGCTATAGTAGTGTCTTTTGCTGTGAGTTATAGCACCACAGCCCTGAGAAAGATCATTGCTACATCCATTGAAAATGGAGTCTTCAAACCCTTGAAGAAGAAAAATGGGAAGGTTATGGAGGGGGGTTACCCATCGTGTGCACAGACCTTAAAAATGGAGGGAAACAGGAACAGGGAGACTGCAGGGGAGCAATGGCTGGGGTGTTCCTCAGCCCCTTCCAGCAGAAAGCTGGAACACATTTGTGTCCATTGGCTCCTTTTATTTGAAGGATAATTAGCTGTTGAGCTTTGAAGCTTTACCTACATGGCTAACGTGTGGTTGGGGTGCCCAGCAATGGGGCCGAGTGCCAAGATGTTCCACACTGCTCTGGGTTTCCCATGTTGTGCTGCAGCTGGGACCAGCTTTTGGTGGCGAACCAGACCAGCTGCTGCTGCTCTTGTTCTGAGCACTCATAAACAGAATTTGCTCCCTCATGGGGAGCAATACTGATCAGATTTAAATTGTTTTGATGCAAGGCAATGTCATTACAGCTACTGTGCTGTTACTGATTTAGTAGGATTTATATTTCCAGCATGGCTAACAGGTAGTCAGTGCAAACCTCACTGTGGATTGTTTGATGTTCCTCAGAACCCGATGTTCTTCAGTCAGGGTCTCCTGTCCCCTGATGCTGCAAAACACCATGCCCTTCTCAGTCCAAAGGCAGCATTCCTCCTTTGTTCACTACTGGCATTTGCAGGAAAGAAATTCTTCTGTTTCAGGCTGAAATAATTCCTCCCCAGTTGTTTTCAGCTGTATGTTTTGGGAGCAGGACATCAGACTGGTATTTTGGGGGGCATGGCACGTGGATCTGCAGGACCTTTTTCGTATTAGAGGCAAGTAGAGATCCTGAAGGCCGTAAATGGCACAGAGAGAAGGTGATGCCAGGACTAGGCAGAGTGAGGGTTAGGCAATGCAATGCCACCATGGATGGGATATGATGAGCTGGGCTTAAAGAGTCTTGGTTTGGCTATTAGTCCTCTCAAGTGAGGCTTGACTACAAAATGATGAACCTCAGCCAGTTTGGAACTGGGATTTCTTGCTTAGAGATGTTACATTCCCTGCCACAGAAACTGCATTAACTCCTTTAGTGACAGTTTGTAACACAAATCCTGGCTGCTTAATTGGATTTATCATGGCTATTGGGAGCATAAATGTGTTTACAGATTTGTTTTGAAAGCTTTTTTGTGTGTTTTTCTCATAGCAAGTCAACTTCCATGTGGTGCAATTATGTTCAAGATGTTCCCTGTAGCACTGGAATAATGTCAGATTATACTGTGTGTGCATGTTGTTCTTCGAAAGGGTTTTATCTTAGGCATGATGCACTGTGGCAGGAGGAGAAAAGGAGCTTAGTTTTTATTAACAGAGGTGTAAAAAGCTTAAAACATAAAACATTCTGTCAAATCTTGTTTCCTTATTATAGGAAATACTTGTCTCAGTTTACTGAAATGTGAAACTTTTCCCCTTTAACTTCCTTCCTGCTCCATCTAGCTCTGCCAGAACTCAGTCCCCACAGCTTGCTACTGTTGGGCCACAGCCTTTCCAGCTGAAGGCTGAGGCAAACACACCAAGACAATTCAGAGACAAGCATTTAAGGGAAATAGAAGAGATGACTTTCATTCATTTTAGATAGTGTCTTAGTGTTTCTTTGGTTTATGGTGTGGCCTGGAAACTTGCAGTGTGTTTAATGCAGTTGTGCAGGAGGCCCATGTGAAGCCTGCTCATATCCCCAGCCACAGGGCTGGCTCCAAAGGGGTGTTGTGGTACAGGAACCACCCTTGGGTGTCAGGGGCTACAGCACACAGTGCTCACTGTTAGATCTGTCTTATTTTATTCCTTATTTCTTTTTTTATTATTATTATTATTAACTTGGATAACAATGCAACCTAAAGTGCAATTTCCTGTCTGATGGCAGTTCAGATATTAAATGTCACATCTGCCTAGTATTTTAATCCTTAACTGTGACAAGTTTTCCCAGCACTTCTAAAAGAGGCAGTTGTGATATGTTTCACACCCTGCTGAATGGTAGTCAGAACCCCAAATTTGTTCCATAACCCATCATTATTACTACTCCTAATTGCTGTTATTAGTAAGCCTTGTAAGAGGAGTTACTTTGAACAGCAGCACAACGCTCCCCACCGTGGGAAAGGTCAGGGTTTTCAGATGTCACCGTTTGCAGCCTGTCACTCTGTGTGTTGGTCACAGCTTTCCTTTTCCTCTCTGTCCCAGGGGAAGCTGCCGAGCCCTTGGCTGAGGTCGGCAAGGCAGTGAACAACGCAGGCATTTGAAAACTAGAAAGCTCAAAGCTCGTGTCCTTGTGACCAAAGGGATGCATGGGAAGATCAAAGAAGAGGACACACAACTTGGAAGGGTGTAGTGGGTTTTGGAAGCAAACAGCAGTCAGGCTCGGTGCCTGTGATGCACAGAGCATTGCTGCTGTGCCACAAAAATGCAGATGGAAAGGCACGAGGAGCCTGCAGCTGTGCTTTGCTTCTCAAGGAGCTCCAGGCAGTGGCTTGCCTTTCTGTCATAAGCTCTAATGAGGTAAGGGGGCAGGAGAAGGGATGCAGGCAGATCAGAGCTCAGGGGAAAGGGAAACCCGTGTGGCAGTTGCTCACTAAAAACAAAGCTGAGTGATTTCTGGCAACAGATTTCTGGTGGCCCTGTGTGGATTCACTCCACTCAGAGTCTGGCCTCAGAAACCAAGAGTGGCAGCAGAGCTGAGAGTAGGGTAACTCTGAGAAGCTTCAGGTAATAGTTCCCACCGGCTTAGCAAAGCCCAATCTGCAGGTCTGCCTTGCCAGTTGAAAATCTGGCCTTGATTTTAAAGAAGGGAAAAAAAAAAAAAAAAAAGCCTGAAGCTCTGGGCAGCATGTAAGAATGTACCCAAGAATGTAGAAACACACCTTTGTGGGCTTAATCAGGTAGCTATTTGCCAATTTTTCCAGAACAGTTTGTATATTCAGAAGAAAATCACCTTTAAAAATCATCATGCTTTGCAGAAACTTGGTGTCCAGACCATTTTACAGAATTCGGATTATTACTCTGCTTCAATGAGGGTAAAAAGCTTGAAAGATGAGCTGTTTTAAAGCATTTCACAAGACCCGTGAGTCATGCAAAATCCTATCGCATTTTTCCTTTGGTTGAAATCGCAGAAGCTATGAATGCTAAAAGAGTTATTAGATCATGGATAAAGAATGCTGCACAATGGGTTGGTGAAAATAAATAAATAAAACCCCCTAATTTTCTGCCAGCTTCTAATTCCCTGGGGAAGAATTCAAGGGGCAAGAGCAGAGTATGGCAGCTCACACTCAAAAGGAGTGGCATGCAGCTGCATCCCTTCCAGAGCTGCCATTCCTTCTCTTGGTTTCTTCACTGCTCCAGGCAAAAGGAGATTTTAAAACCACTCCTTTATCTAGCACAGTTAATTTCCCCACCCTGTACCAGCTCAGCTTCTCTGGCAGGTATGTTGGGGGATGGTGGACCCAAGCTTTCATCTGCTCCCAAGTCTCCTGCTAACAAAATTGCCCATTTGTGATCCCACAGAACCTGCTCCTTACCCAGAGAGATCCAGGCAGGCAAGTAGAAGGTGGCACTGTGTTTATATAACTCAGCTCTACCAGTGCTGCTACTTCTGCCATGTTAGGATACCTGTATCCCCCAGGTATTTTTATTACTGGAATAAATCCTGCCTGGAACTACTGCTGGGATCTGTGGGTAAGTGCTAGGCAGGCCTTCCAACTGTTTTTCCTGGTATTTATTTCTTATGCCACTGTCACTTCTGAAATCCTTCTCCTTTTAGTTTCTTTTCCCTGAAATGCTGTGGTTGGGTTTCCCAGACATGCTCCTTGTTGATTGGGAATTTCTAGAGGCTGAGAAGGAATTGCAGGAAAGCATTAGGTAGTGGGTCTTATGTGACCATAAACCATAAAAACGTTTCATCAGAGGGAAAGTCTCGCTTTCTATTTTAGTCACCATTTTTTGGAGCACGTATTAGAGGTCAGAAATTAATTTTGGCACAAATAAAGTAAACTCAAATAAAAGGAAAAGCATGTGCCATTTTTGTCAGTACTTTATGGAAAAAAAAAACAACTGAAGGAAAACAATTATTTTTAATTGCTTACATGATTGAAATCTCTATAATTAAACTGGTGTTTAGCTGAGGGAAAATAGTATAGTTCAGCAACTTTGGATGTGGCACAGAGATGAATAGTTTTGCTTCTCAACAAACCTGAAACATTCTCACTGTTTGAGACATTTCTAATGACCTCTTGTTGCTACTTTTTTCAGGTTCCCTTTTTCACACATTTATTCTTTCCCACAGTCATTTCATCCTCTCTCTAAACAGTTCCCACTGGAGAAAATACAATGGAAAAGAGAAGTGCAGCAGCAACCTTTGGGCATTCAGCTTCATCCTTATTCCCACCACGGTGTAGGATCTGTCATCTCCCTCCAGCTGTGCATGTGAAGGGTGAGGAACACCCTTGAAACAGGTAAAATTAAACCTACTTCTGAAAGGTTGCAAAATTCCACATTATAACAAATGGTGATACTAATTTACTGTAAAATCTTTTGTGCATGTTAATGGGTTTGGTCTTGCCAATGCTAAAAATAAGTCTCAGTGTAGAAAAGGCTTGCAGAATGAAATCACTCACTCCCCAAAAAATTTCATCTGTTGTCAAAAACACCTGATCATGTAAGATCTCCAACTCTCTGTTTCTTGTGGGGTAGCACCAGACCTACTTTCCCCTGGTCCTGCAGGTAGTGGGCATACTGAGCAATTTTAATGTCCTCTATAGTGAGGATGGTGGTATAAGGCTTCTCAAAACAGGTATGAAGATGCATCAACTCAAGGTAACTCAATCTAATTATTTGGATTGAAATTACCCATGTCAAAGTCTAGCCAGAAGGTTTCATTTCAGGAAATGTTAGGTAAGAGATGAAACTTCCATCCCTGATAGTATTCATCACCTTGGGATGGGTCAGCACCTTAACAAGATCATATATTGTTCTGTCTTTGAAAAGCTGGCAGTGAATTTTGGAAAGAAAAAGGCCTATACAGCCTTTTTATTATTTTTGGAGTCAATCTTGCAGCCAGCCACACAATACTCAAAGGTGACCATGTCTTTTCTGTTTTGTTTTCTTAGCAAACCCTTTGGAAGAGACTGTTCTGTGTGTATTTCAGTGTATTTCAAAGCAGGGTTTCACTGGTATGTGACCTTTCTCAGTGATGTCAAACTTGCACAGAGAAAAGCAAAGCTGCAGGCCTGGCTTTTGCCTGTTTGTTGCTAAACACCAGGTCTCACCTGTCTGTGTTGGCCAGCAGTCACTTTCTGACAGATCACAAGGCTAGTCTTTGTTCCCTTTTACCCACCTGTCACTGGTGCTCTCTAAGGCACTACCACCTAGGCTGTATGTCAGGAAAAGCCAAAATTTGCTGCTCTACCTCAAGGAAGCAGCTAGAAGAAGAAAACAGTGGGACTACTTACTCTAAATCCCATGGAGGTGGCTGCTGGTGGGACTGGTGACAGCTGTTGGAGCTGCTGATGTGTGTTGTGTGTTTCCAGCTGTCCCAGGAGGTGTGGCTTTAATGCAAGGATCTGAGGTTATCACCCATGTCTTGGTGGATTAGAGGAAGAAAATTTATGGTTCATTTATGTGTCAGTAGCACCAGGATATCCTGGTCAGATTCCCCTGGTGCTGGATCCCAATGACAAGACAACCCCAGTGTCAAGAGATTGGGAGTGAATGTGTGAGTTCAGCAGGGACAGGTGGAGGGGATCTGTTAAAGGATCACAGAATAGTCTGAGTTGGAAGGGGCCCACGAGGATTATCAAGTCCGACTCTTCTATGCATGGCCTGTACAGAGGTTTTGATGAACAGACTTTAGCAGAAAGAATAAAACCCCCCCTGCCTTTTCCAAGGAGAGTGACTTGCAGGAATTGTGTCAGGACTGCCTTAAAGACAGCAAAACGCCTGCTTTATAGCTTTGGACAGATGTTTTGCCATGTGAAGTGCACTTTCTCTGAAATGCGAAGTGCACATTTCTTTGTTCTTGTGCAGTGGATGTTCCCTGTGCTGGTGTGTCACCATGGTGCTGGACTGGGGAAGCTGAACATCAAAAGCTTTAGGGAGCTGTATGGCTCAGTTGTTTCTGCTTTCATCATCCATTGAAAAAAAAATCTAAATGGAAGATGAGAACCTGCCTGCCTTAGGTTCCTATGGAAGCAATTGCAGGACCAGGCAGCAGCAGGGTACTCACTCAAAGATGAGTAGATGGTAGGGCCTCTACAGGAAATCTGCAGCAAACAGATCATTCAAAAATAGCTTTTTGAATCTATGGGATGTAAATGAAAAGAAATAGCTAATCAAAAGGAGAAAACACCGAAAGGAAGTGTTTTCTCTGATGTCAGAAGTTGTTGGCTTTCATTCTGATATTCTTGTTATTTTATGTATATAGCTTTTAGAGTGCCCTCAAGTATTCTCAAAAGGTTATTACTTTTCCAGTGGCATTAGAAAGGCTGAGATTATATTTGCAATGAGGGTAAGTGACTCTCTTGAGGTTTTGGCACCCACAGCTCCAGATTAACTGGAAATGCAGGCATTTAGTAAATCTGAAAATAAGTGCCTCTTGGCTCTGTGCACTTCAGAGAAGTCAGCCTAAGTTTTGTGAGTGGGACCAGAACAGGAACATGGTATATTCCACACAAGGGAAATATATATTTAGGAAAATTAAGACACCTAGAATGAATGCCAGCTCATAAGGTAGTGGCCTCCATTCTGTTTGTCCAGACTATCTCATTCATGGAAGTCTGGGAAGCCCTGCTGTTAGTTCCATTGATGGGAACAGCAAGACTACCCTTTCTGGTATTAGTTTTGGCTGACCAGAGGTGTAATTCTTACAAATTTCTGTTTTTAAAATCTCCTCAGGTTTACAGTTTCCAAAGTAAAAGGGCTCTATTCAAGGTCTGGAGGGGATTCAAGTAGTGACTGCTAATCCAGAACTGGTTCTTGAGATGCTTCACAGGTAGGGAGATGGCTTCAGCCATGATGAGGTAAAAGGCCAGGGGGACCTGGCAATCAAGAACCAGCGCAGGAGACAGAAGGATGATACCAATGAGGCACGTGTACATGCATACTCCCATATACACAGCTATGTCTCACTTGTACAGAAATGTTCCCTTGCCTCCCCAGCAGTCACTAACCCACTGCTTTTCTTCCAGAAAGTAAATCCTCGACAGACTTGCAGTGATGAGTAATGACTCCACTTTCTTCCATTCCAGCTGCCACACAGGCATGTATGTTGGTCCCTCATGGACCCAGCAAAATTTGAATGTCTTCCTCTTTTCTTGTTGTCCTGTGTCTGCCTTATCAGTTGCTTGCTGTTATGGTACAGTTGGGATCACCTTCTCACAGCAGGCACTGTAATTGTTTTTCACAAGGAGAAAGAAAACGCTGGTAAGCAGTGGCACACATCTAGGGAAAATGTCAGCACTTAAACTCGAGCCTTGCTTTTCCCTCTGAGCTGTCATAGCTGGATCCTCTGCCCTTCCTTACAAGTGGGTTTGAGGAGGTGGTTGTTTTGGCTGGAATTGGAGAGGCACAGGTGGTACCACCAGCTGTAAATTGGAGGAGGCACTTCCTGATTATGACCACTGCCTACACACAGATCACTGCCAAGAGAGGAGCTGGAAGGCGCAGAAGCCTTCTCCTTACTTGGAAAAGGAGGGTAGTCATCACTCCCCTCTCCTGCAGGCTTTCACCTGTAGACTTTGGGCTTCTTTGTCAGTGCTTGGCTTCCTAAAATGCTGTGATGTGAACAACCCTCAGCCACCAGCGAGAGATAGATACACTGAGGCACAGAGTAAATTCATGCATCTAACATTTATGTACTCAGGTCTGTATATACAAGTGCATGGCATGTTTGAAAGCCAGCTTACTCTTTTAAAAGAATTCAGCGTGAATTCAGATGTCTGCTTAGCTGTTGCAAAATAAGTGGTGAATGACTTCCTGACCTCTGCAGTGTCAAGATTTTGCCCTCTGACTCTAAATGTCAGTGGGGAGAGGCTTGTACCAAGCTGTAGAGCAA
>JACBWW010000058.1:850772-924774 GCA_020086605.1 Lanius collurio | reverse complement strand
CCGCGCCGTGGGTTTCCTTCCCGTGGGCTCCATCCCGCGGTGCGGGACCGTGCTCTGGAGGTATCTGTGCGCTCGTCTCGTCCTTAAGCGAGGGTGTTTTTGCACGTTTCAAGTTTCTCATTAGTTGCGGCGAGGTACGGATTTGTACGTAAACGCGGAGCTCACTCATCGGCTGTATTTTGGCACATCTCAGAGCTAGACAAGACTATTTAATTTGCGAAGTCTCTCTTCTGCAGCTACATGTAATTTTCTCCTCCTGTTAAAAGTCCTTTGGAAACGCTGCAGAAATGTAATGAATATGCAAAGCAGGCAGCTCTCAAACCCAAACCCAGTTTGTCTTCAGAGACTTTTCAAAACGCCCAAAGTGATCAAGCTACATTATGAAATAATCACTTTTGCCTAAAATACAGGGATGTGATGTTTCACACTTTCTCCTTGTATTCCTAATTTAATTGGTGACAGCTCAATTAGAATTCACCTGAAGTAAAATCTCTAAAAATGGGTTAGAGTTGCTCGATTGCTTTTACTTCCAGTGCAGCCTTAAAAAGCAGGAAAGCTGCTGGTGGAGTCCTTGTCCCATGCTTACAGCTCCCGAGTTTTCCTTCTCCCGGTGCTTCACCCACACCCACCACCTGCCTGCTTCAGCCCTGTATACTCCTGCCACCTCCGGGAAGTGTGAGGCTCGGAGCGGGCACATCGGGAAAGGAACGGGTGTTTTCCCGTGGTTAAAGATGCTGAGTGGGGCTGCTACTGCCGCTGCCCGCTGTCTTGGTAGAGGGAGCAGGAATAGGTTGTGATTCTTGCGCTAGCTGTTTACAAATATTTAAGAGCGCTCTGTGGTGTGTCTGTGGTTTTTGTTTTCCTTTTTCCCAGGAGTTATGTTTGTGGTCAGAGTTAAGGTGACAGCCAGCGTTTGGAGAGGAGGGCATGGCATGTGGGGTGATGGGCTGTGGATGTGAATGAGGTAATGTGGAAAATCAGAATGCATGGTTGTGGGTTGCAAAGGCTGAGTGAAAATCTAACTTGTGATTTCCTGGTTCTCCCGTGGCTATAACAGCATGCAGCCTTGCATGTATTTTAAACAGCTTTGTCTGCTGTGGGGAGTTTTCTGGCTTCTTTGTTTGTTCTATACGTGAAAAACGTGAGCGATGGCTGCTCTTCCCTGTATGCTCTGACACTTCTCGCTGGTATGGACAGCAAGCAAAGAAGGGGGAGAAGCAGCAGCTCAAGTGCCATGGCTGTGTTCATTTATTCCTGTAGACCTCCCCGTGCCAGCTTTGCATTCCGGCCTCTTGCTGGAAAAAGGGTTTGCAGTTGGCCATGTGTTAGATGTACCTGCTCACCCGTGAGGCAGCAGATCGTTCTAGCTGGCTTCTTAGGGTTTGCCAGAGGACATGACCAGGCTGTTACTCCTGAACCAGGCTGGTTTGGGATCACAGATTAGACAGCCTAAGACTTATCGAGCAGGCTGCGGAAGAGGGGGATCACACATGATGCCCCAGGGCCTTATCCAAGATGCTCTTCCTGGTGAGGAGCAGACATGAGCAGGCTGTGAGCTTGTCATGCGTATTCTCGTTGTGTAACTTCTTCTCATGCTCACCCTTTGCCCCAAAAGAAGTCCCCAATGCACTAAGAAATGAGAACAGTGGTGGAAAGCAGTACTTCAGGTCTCTTAGATACAGCTTAAAGGTCACCTGAAAGATGTGGGGCGCTCAGGCTTGAGTGGGTGTGCTAAGGCTTTGCGTAGCCGGCTGGGTGAGCAGAGCCAGCAGCAGCAGCAGTGCTGGGTGTCCTTTGGGTTACGGTCTCCTCGGGTTCCAGCAGTGCTGTGCTGCTTTCTCAGCACTCCTTGCTTGTTGCTTTCCCTCTTCCTAAGCCTCATCTTACTCCTGCAGGTGGACTAGCATAGCTGCTTCCTGGGCTTTGTAGGCTGTGAGCTGGGCCGAACCAGGGACCGGACCGATCATGTCTGGAGAAACAGCATAGCTGGCAGCAGGAGAGGCCGTCTCGGAAAGGGGAGGGAGCCTTCCCCTTGTTAAAGTTTAGAAATAACATGGGATGGCATTGAGGTGAGTGCTGAAGGAACTCTCTTTAATGCAAGGAGAAAAGAGGTCAAAAGTAGGAGTGTTTGAAAACGCCTTCTCTGCAGAAATCAGTAGCAGTTGTACGTGGAAAAATTGCTCAGCTCTCTCAGGAGTTACTGTACTAAATTTGAAAAACAGAATGGGTCTGTAAAGTATGAAACAAAGGGATTTCAGTCTTGCTTTAAATGCAAATCTCAATGCAGTCTGAACCGTGGACTCACTGCTGACGCCTCCATAGTACATAATAATCCAGTTTTATCTGTCATGAGGAGATTTGTTGATTAGAAGCCTCTAGGTAAAGGCTGCTTGTGGACTGGTGCTGCTCTTCCAGCCTGTGGGCTGGAAAAATGAGTTCAGTTCCATGGCTTGCCTGGAGCTCTTAGGCTGTGTGTAATTTCACTGCCACCGTCCTTCCAAGATTCAATTTAGCTCTCTGCAAAGAGTCCATTTATGTAGATTTATGTAGATTTTATGCTAAGATGAATGACTTTTAGAGGAAATGGGCCTTCTTTTAAAAATTATATGAGTTAATTTGTGGTATTGATGGTGAAAAGTCAGCATCATTTGAAATGGGAGGGTAGGAACAGTTTACTGGAATACCACTAAACCATAAGCTGTTAGTTTTGTTTGTCTTGACAAAGTTTGTCAAGAGTGGGAGGATTTTTCTAAGAAATTTAGTGAAATAATGCCTTTTTTTAAATAGCGAATTCTGTGCCCTGAAAAGGTTTACCTTTATGTGATTTTCCTCATTTTGCTTGTTGCTTCTTGTGTCTTTGGGTGTAGACAGTAAGTGATTGATTTTCTGCAGTTAACTATTATTTAAGAAGCCAAACTGTGGTTTTAAACTCTGTAGCTCTTAAATGTTTCACCCTGAGTTCCAAAAAGTGTAGTTTATTAGCTCTTAAGCTCACCAGCAGCTCCTTGAGGTAGCTGCTCACGTCTAAACCGTTATTGCTGTCCCTTCTGCTTTACACATTCTGGCACACAAGGAATGATATGTTCAGCTGCTGGTTTGGAGGTTTTGCATGTTTTGGGCCTTTTTTTCCCCCCCAGGCTCCATCTCTCTTCCTGAAGAGATAGAATGAAGGTATCCTGCTGCTGCCACATACATTTCTGGAAAGTTTCTGTGGGCCTCTTGGTTTTATTTTTCTCTAGTAGAGTTAAATCAGAATTTTGTAGTAAAAGCCTGGTCTTCCAGATGCTTCCTGAACAGAAGTTGGGCTCTGCTTGTTTGATCTGTATTTGATTTGCTGAAGAAAAGGCTCGTATTGTTTAAAAAAAACCCAAAACACCCAGAGTGTTTCTTTGCAATATTTTACATGTTTTACAATATGCAAAAGCACGTACTGTAAAAATAATTTCTCTCGGAGTGTTACTTTTGATAACCAATCTCCCAGTGCCCCATAGCAAATGTATTTGCTTGCATTGCAGTTTTGGAGGAAGGGGACTTGCACATTATTAAAATACTTTTCCGTCAGCGTGTGCAAATCTTTCTGTAGGTATTGTTTTTTAGGTTATGACTCTGTGTTTTTTCAAGTCCAGTGTGGTAGTAGAGCCAGAGCAATGTTAGCAGACCTGCTCAATGTTTTAGTTCTGTTACTTTGTCAACCAACTATAAATTACATGCTTTAGACCTTATTGATTGGTGGTTTAGCTTAATACAGTAATACTGGAAATTATCTGCTTGTGGCTGTGAAAGCCATTGTAGAGTGAAGAGGTGTGTGTGTGAGATCTTAGAATTCTCTGAGGAGTTTATTATTTGTGGTATAACTGGATAAGGGGTTTATGAAGTTGAAACTTGTGCAAATGTCTTTTCCTGCCGCTGTAAGGGCTGAACAAGACAGCAATCTGTCTGTTGGGAGCCTTTAAGCACAATTGCTGTATTGCTGAGTGGTATTTCATGTCTCAAGTGTCAGTGACAAGGAAGCCTTGTTAGCAAATGAAATGGGCAGGTGAATGCAAACTTAAGGTTTTTAAACTCTATGTGTTGGAATCTATCTGTATTTTTGCTTTGTCTGCAGCAGTTGCTGCCATAATTAAGATCAGCAGAGGCATTAGGTCCTTTTTATGTGAAACAGGTAAAACTGTTCTTGATTCTTAAACACCCTTTTACTGACCCAGCTTCGTTAATCCTCTGGGGTTCTATGAAGCACTTTTCTTCTTTGCTTTCCTTTTACAGTCCTCCACACTTTCTATGGGGGAAAAGTGATGCGACAGTTAAGAAGAATTGAAACTGATGAGCTTTTTTCTTCAGGGAATCAAGTATTCTGTAATTCTTCAGAATGTGTTTTGTGATCGTTTTGATCCTGAGATATGAGAAAATTGAGTAGAATCTGGGAGCGATGTTGACTGACATTCTTGGGAGTAAACATGAAGTGGGAATGTTGAAAACAAGCTGGCTTCATGTTTGAATCATCTTTTTTGTAGGTACATCACAACTATCTGCTGATTTGGGTTTTTTTCAAAAATATTTTCGTTAAGTTAACAAGTCAAAAAATAGAGCTTTTGCCCCTTTTTCATTTCTGTGTGCGTTCTTGTAATGAGAGAAAGGAATGCTGTCCTCTGAGTTGACAGCCTTGTGGAAATTGTGGGACAGTACATCTGGGTATTGGTGCTTTGGTGCTCACCTTCTCTCTGTTTTTACTGTTTGCAGGTTCTGTCATCCGTGATGGCGTCAGCTCTACCCAGAACCCTCGGAGAACTGCAGCTGTATCGAATACTACAAAAAGCAAATCTGTTATTCTACTTTGATGCCTTCATTCAGCAGGGTGGTGATGATGTCCAGCAGCTCTGTGAAGCAGGTGAAGAGGAGTTTTTGGAGATAATGGCTCTCGTAGGCATGGCTAGCAAGCCACTTCATGTCCGACGGCTGCAGAAGGCTTTGAGGGACTGGGTCACAAACCCTGGCCTTTTTAACCAGCCTCTCACCTCCTTACCAGTCAGCAGCATTCCAATATACAAGCTGCCGGAAGGATCTCCTGCGTGGCTGGGGATATCCTGCAGCAGCTACGAAAGGAACAGCAGCACCAGAGAGCCTCACCTGAAGATTCCGAAATGCGCTGCCACGACGTGTGTGCAGAGCGTGGGCACGAGCAAATCTGATGTGGTGGGGAGCTTATCGCTGCAGAGCAGCAGTGAACCGAGACTCTGGCAAGGACACCACACCACAGAGAGTGAGCACAGCCTTTCCCCGGCTGACCTTGGCTCTCCAGCCTCACCAAAGGAAAACAGTGAGACCCTGGATGCTGCTGCTGCTCTGTCAGTTGCTGAATGTGTAGAACGTATGGTTCCCTCCCTGCCCAAAAGTGACTCCAATGAAGTCAAGGAGTTACTGAAAACAAATAAGAAACTGGCAAAGATGATTGGTCACATCTTTGAGATGAGTGACGATGACCCTCACAAAGAGGAGGAGATCAGGAAGTACAGTGCAATATATGGCAGATTTGACTCAAAAAGAAAGGATGGCAAGCATCTCACACTCCATGAGGTAAAACACCTTGAGTGGCACTGGACTTCCTCCCCTATTCCTACCCCTTTGACGCGATGTATTTATAGGGTGCAGTTCTTGTGTGGGCACTTCTTGCTGAGTGATGAGAGTTGTGTATTTGACAGTTGTGTGTCGAGTGCTGTAGGCAGTCCTAGCCCAACATGGAAATCTCAGGTGCAGCACAAGTCCCCTTTTGTGGGTGTGTGTGTGTGTGTGTGTGTGTGCACGTGCTGATTTGAGCTTGCTGTCATCAGACTGCTTGGTGCAACCTGTCAGACAGAAGGGTTAGAAAGTTTGGTGCTGAAATAGCAACCAGAATTGCACTAAGCGTGGCCTTTGGGATCCTAAGGGTTTGGGACATTTTAAAAGAGGTCCTGTCGTGATATTTCCTAGCAGCTTTGAGAGTAGACTTTTTTGGAAGATCGGTAACTAAAATTGCTTGTGTCTGATGTGGTTACTTACCCTCTGCTATCTTCCCTCAAGACTCTGCTCTGTAGCTTGTGCACTTGAGGTAAGAAGGATTCTGTCAACGAGGTCTCTAAACCTGGTGGCATGGATTTGGGTTGGTTTTTTTTTTATGTTTGGATTGGGATGAAGCTCAATTATACAACCTGTGGTGTTTTTTTGGCATGGTGGTCTTAAGCCTTGTCAAGTGACGTACAGACTATGTGAGGAGGTAGGGAAAGGACTGTCTCCAGTATTCGTGGGTGGCTGTAATCTGAATGTTTGTCCTTTAATCCCTCAGTAGCATCTCTTCCCTCTTGTCTTTGAAAGTCCATGTGGGCCTCCTTGCTCCTCTTGTGGCATTCCTGAGGCTCACACTGCATGTGTTGTAACGCAATAGGTGTGTCTGTGTGGGGAGTAGTTTCCTAGAGCCAAAGTACAGTACAAGAGGAGAACAAACATTAATTCAAAGCAGTGCCAAAACACTGTTGATATGAATGCTGCATCAGCATTTTCACAGTTAACAGTGATTGCAAAATTTCAGTTGGATTTAAAATTTGGCATGTAAGTCTTAGCTCCCAAAAGGAAAGGCAATGTTTATGTTACAGGAGTGCCAAAAAAACTGTACTGGCTTTAGCCTTTTTTTGCTTCAAGAAGAAGTTTTGTAGGTGTGTGATCCATAGCAAAAGACTGAGTTCTCTTTATGCTTCTGAGTAGAAGGGCAGAAGGAAACAAGGCGTATTTCTTTACGTTTTTGTTTATGTATTTACATTTATAAGGCAACTGCACATCACCAGCAGTGACTTGACATGGGCTTTTACTGCAGACTGAGGAAACACTTCCACAGTACTCAGCCACATTCCTACCACACAGTTCTAGTTGTGCAGCTTTCACTTACGTGCTTTGTGGCTTTATGTCAAACACTTATAATCTATGAATTCATCCACTGTACAAGACGAGATCTCATCTTACTCCCCTGACCTTGTGGAAGTCTCTCTCCTAACAGAACAAGTTGTGTGTGAGATGGAGGCAGGGTTTGAAAGGATTAATTGTGTAGATGCCCTGTGTACATGGCTGCAGATTCAGGATTCAGAGAAAGGCGGTTCTCCCCACCTGAGGACGGAAGCAGTTGAGGTGTACGGCATGTGTGGCTGTGTGCTGTCACAGCCTCTCTCCAGGGTAGTGACTGCAGAAAATGCTCTCAAATCTGGGCAGACTTCTTGCAGGATAATTTTCTGGCATCCAGCAGTGTACTGGAAGGAGGGCTCCGGGGCACCTTTTGTGTAGGCTCAGGCGTGGCTGTGCAAAGCTGGAGGAGTGAACACTGGGGTAGTGATTGAAGGAGCAGGATAGCAATGAACTGGAAGAAGGGACAACTGCTCTGCCTTGTTAATTTTTTTTAGTATTGCACTACAGATCTTTACTGCATCATTGTAAAACCACGTTTAAAAATGGAATGAGAGCATGGTTTGGCTTTAGGAAATATTTCTATCACTATTGTGATTAAGGGCACAAGATCAAAGGAGTCTGTGGTTGACTTATGCCTCACTTACGCATGTGGGGCCTCGCTGAACTTGATGGGAACTGCACACATGCAAGCAAGAAGAATTTGCTCATAATTGGTTTACTGTTGGCTTAAAGAGGCCGGATTTTCACAAAGTTTTGTCTTGAACAGTTTTGTCTTCATTTCTTTTTTAAAGCAGAACATAAATAGCAGCAACGAGACCATTTTATTTTTTTTTTAAATCTGTTAAACCAGAGTTTGCCTTTGGTAAACTCAGCCTCAGTGTGTTTCTGGTTTTGATGGCTTAAACAATTTGCTGCTCAAAAGGAAGGACCTTAAACAACCAGGGAGGTAAGTTTCTGCTTGTCCAGAGACTGTTTTTCTGCATGTGTTAATACATTCCAAGGCTGTCATTCTGCTCATTCTGCCTCACAGTTCAAGGCTTCTCCTTGCAGCTGGCAAGTAACAGCTGAATAAACTTCACTGTGAATTTAAAAAGCTTAAGTAGTGGTTAGCTTTTTAATGTAAAGATTAGGGTCTCTCTGGGTCCTCAAGCACAGAGGAGTTGTGTGTAAATTAAAATCAAATCTGATGGAATTATTAGTTGTGAATTAGTGAGAATATTTTGTTTCAGTATGAGCACTGAAGTGTCTCAGAGGGCTGGGGCAGCCATTAGAGGCCTGTGAGAGCTGCAGACACTGGGCTGGTTTGGAAGTGTGTGCTCCTGGTAGGAGTATTTGCATAAAACATTAATCAGACATAAAATGTGATGCGGAATCTTTCGAAGGCATTCCAGAACTAATAAACATGCTGTTTTTAATCCATCCC
Source organism: Lanius collurio (assembly GCA_020086605.1). Classification (NCBI taxonomy): domain Eukaryota; kingdom Metazoa; phylum Chordata; class Aves; order Passeriformes; family Laniidae; genus Lanius; species Lanius collurio. Next base: position 916,427 of record JACBWW010000058.1, on the reverse strand, counting down.
ATTGTTTCAGTATTACACAGCTTTTCAAATACAGAGCACTTAATGTTTAAAATTGGACTGGAGGAGGGATGAGTGCAAGGCATGCCCTTGAACTCAGTGACCCCTGCAAGTTTGAGTCAGATTTGGAATTTGCGTGTTTATATTTCAGTGCTTGTCTCATACCTATAAAACAGGAAAAAAAATCCAGTTCAGGGGAATTAGAAAAACAAACAATATATTTTATCTAGCTTGGTCTCTTCCATTTCTTTTGCTGACTCACCAAAACAGTATGGTTTGGTATTTAATTATGTGTTTTCTAATGGGGGATCTGTGAACCCCATCCCTCTCCTGCATGGTTATGTGCTGTTCCAGATCCTCAAGGCTTCCAGCACACAGAATCTTTATTTTTAGGCATGCAACTCTTTGTATCTGCAGTATTATGCCTCCTGAAAAGGCAGGAAGCCATGATGCACTTCAATTCAGTAAGTCTGAATGTGACCTGAAAGAGGAAATCAGGAAAAACAAACATTTGGCTTTTCTCACATATTAGGATAAACAGCATTTGCCTACAACTACCCAAAGCATTTTCAGTCATTTCAGCTCTTTGCAACCTCTCAGCACTTTGAAGGATAAAAAATATCTCAAATTATTTTGTAAGCATTAGCCATATTATTCATCCTTGGCAAAGTAATAGCTATCACTGTTACAGAAATTAATGCCTGCTTTGGATAGTAATTCTTCTAATCAGTGTTATATTAATCTTACATTGTATCTTTTTCCTGTCTGTTTTTTTCTGAAAAGACAGACATCGTAGAACAGCTGTTCCTGTCTAAGGTGTTACAGTTTGTTATTTTAGCACCTTGTATTGTAGGAACATAGTAACCCGTTTGTGCACTTGTACATCTGATCTCTGTGGATTTTTGTACAGAGACTAAAGGATCAGGCAACATATCTAGTTTGCCTGTTAAAAACAAGTGTGTGCTCTGATTAACATTTAGGTACCATAGGAAGTGCCCTACTGAGATCAGAGGCTTTTAGGCTAAACACAGGAAAAATTGCTTATGAAGTATTAAGAGCAGCAGTTCTGTGTGAGGTTTTACTGGAAATACTGCACAGGCACAGGCTGCTGAGAGAAGACTCTTGGCTCTTGATACATATTTTTGTTTTCCAGCCTTCCTGGAGAACAGGTGTCCCATTGGGTAAAATAAATTTTTGATAGTTTGGATGCCATCAGGCCCTGTGGCAAAGGACAGCGTGGCTGTGTGTTGTTCCTGTCTTGTGACAGCTCCCATCCTTCAGGGATGGGGCGTGCAGCGACTCGGGTGAGCTGCTGGCCTCTGCTTTAATTCACAGGTCACACTGCAGTGTGGCAGACAGCAGGGTGAAGGGGTGAGCTCTTGGCCTTCTCCCAAGAGACACCCTGTAACTTCAGACCTGCTGGTCCCTGGGAGCAGTGGGCTGGGTGTCTGGGGTTGCACGTGGGCTGTCCTGCCTGTGCGGCTGCTCCCGGCGCTGCCAGATGGAGGGTCGGGGATGGCACATCTCCATCCATCATGGGTGTGCTGCCTGTGCTGTGGAAACCAAGCTGCTCTGGAATATTCACTAGCCTGGGACAGGTACAGAGCATACTGTTGACAGTAGCTCCAAAGCAGCTGTGCTCCTTTGCCAGGAGCCAAGCCAACTCAAAGCAGCTTAATTTCTAGAAGTAAAAGAGTAGAAAGAGTTGTGGGCACTTGGTCAAAACACCTGTAGTATTCTGTTGGCCTCTTGCTGTTACGCCTCATTACACGTTCTGGCTGTTCTTCAGCTGAGGAAAAAGTGAGAAAGTCTCTTCAAGCCCTGCTTCCTGTGGAAGGAGCTTGGAATAGCCTCTCTAGCTATGTGGATTTGTGTCTCTCTTTGCATTAACAGTGTTGTGTCCATACTGCTGACCATAGGCTTCTTGGAAAGCAGTATTATTGAGCTGATATAATTCATGACAGTATCACCACTTCCTGTAGGCTTCTGAGGAGCATTGCAAAACCATTTTGAGCCTCAAATTCAGGCTTTTCTCCCCCCCCACTTCTTTATGAATCTTTTGCCAGCAGCAGAGGCACTAGAAATGTGTCCTGGCAGGCTCAGGAAAACATCCTTGAAACAAGTTACATTTGATTCATGTCTGAAGATAGTCTTCACAAACACGAGGGTGAGAAACATAGCTAAAAAAAGTTTAATCGTTTCTTAAACCATCACCTTCTACAGAATTTATTCTGTATTCACCAGGGAAAGCCATCTGTACCCACACTGTCAGGGTGGTTGTTTTTTTTTTTTTTTTTCCCCACGTCCTGGGCATATTGCATTTATAAAAATAGTATTCCCTGTAAGCCAGGCTTTGGAAGCCAAACACTGAATGTTCAGAGCTACTGTTTTTTACTGAGATTTAATTAATGCTGGGATGAGGCAAAAGAAGTGCACATTGAGACAGTCCTACAATAATGTTTCACTTTATGCACCAACTACATTCATATCTTTTCTCTTCCAAAAGGCTTACCTGGTGTAGTAAGGGATATAAATAAACAGAAGAATCCCTCCAGAGTTTAATGTACAATTATAGGTAAATTTACTTGCCATGAAAATTTTCTGCTATTTCAGAAGAGGTACTTTTACAAGCACAGTAGGTGAAAGTATGCAAAATCATGTGTGCCTGTTTGTTTGATTTGCAGCTAACAGTTAATGAAGCAGCTGCCCAGCTGTGTGTGAAAGATAACGCCTTGCTGACCAGGAGAGATGAGCTCTTCGCCCTGGCCCGGCAAATCTCTCGGGAGGTCACCTACAAGTACACCTACAGGACCACCAAGTAAGGCTTCATTAACTCAGAGGGTCTTGTGGGGAAAAAGCAGGCTGATGGCATTTCTTCTGAAGCACTTTTCTTCTTGCTCTTCAGCCAGCAAAGTGCTCTTCTGAGAAAAGGAGGAAAATGCTATTTGAGTCCTGAAGCTTTTAAACTGATAAGATTCAGCTGTCTTGAATTACGTTTTTATTTGCTCTCTAGTTTTCCAAGTATTTTGAGGATAGTGCATGTTGAGACTCATCTGAGAGGCTGGTTTTTCAAGCATTTAAGGCATTAGTGTGTTTTAAGGTCAATGTAAATTGGCAGAGTAGCCAGAGATGCTCAATGCATCAATTTCCTTTTTTCCATACACAGATTTGGCTTGTTAGCCAAAAAGATAAGGTCACAGGGAGTGACTTACAAACTTGCTTTAAAAAGGAACTGAAGCTGAGTCCTAATTTCAGTTGTTACTGTTCTGTTAAATAAACTGCTGTTATGAAATGGTGACAAAGGCTTAACAGCTTTTAAATATAGTTGAAACCTTAGAATTAGTAAGTATGATTGAATGTCTTGATACTCTCTTTAGATTTTAGATGTTAGTTCCCTTGCCTGTAATGTAATATCCTTCCATAATACATTCTTCTACACTTCTAGAAAGTTTTCCTTTGCTCCTCTTCCTTCCATGGAGATTCATATGAATATACATCCATGCTAGAATAAGCAATGCCAAGGGCATTTTCTGTAATTCTCTGTGCTTTCCTTCCTCTTTGGAAAGAAGAATCCATGAATCTCTTGATGCTTCTGAAAACAGCACAAAATGCTTGTGTTCCTCTATTGTTGAATGACTTTCACTGCCATGTCCAAGTGAATTGGAGGCTTTTTTTGTGCATCTCACTTGTTCTTCTCTGATCTATTTTTTTTCCTTGACTCCTTTTCATTATTATGGATGGTTTGGGTTAATGTGCCGTTTACTGATCGTGTATGTGTCTTCTCTTTTAGATCTAAATGTGGAGAAAGGGATGAGCTGTCACCAAAGAGAATCAAGATAGAGGTACAGTAATGTGACTCCTGTATTTTGACCTGTGCATGCTAAAATTCAGTTTTGTTTTGAAGGGATCTGTCTTAAGGAAATTTGTCAGAAAAACATTTGATAGACAGTTGATGGGTCTGACAGAGAGAGGGAGGGTGGGAGAACATCACCACTGTCTCTGTAAATGTAAGTGCTTGATAGAGAAACCTGTAGGAGCAGGGGTAAAGAGTAGGATTTGTTTAATGGTAAAGACAGTCTCGGTGTTTTGCACTCAGAGTGAGTAGGAGGGGAGGAATGGGACTGACTGACTTCCTGGGGTGGAATAAGCTCGAGCACTATAGGAAATGTCTTCCCATAAGGCCTCCTGCTTTTCAGTTAGCATGAGGTGGGGTTTGCCTAATTCACTGGAGTCAGCTGTTGATCATGTCTAAAATACAGAGTTCTGGAAAAGGACTGGTGGCAGAATATTAGCTATCTGTGGCTGCCATAAATTATGACACTGATCATATTGAAAAGTCAAAAACTAACTAAAGGCTGTATACCTCAACACAAGTAGTTGTTCCTGTAGGTATTAGTTTACAGGTTTTTGTAATGAGCTTTGTGTCAAATGCATGTATACATGGCTAATGTATACACTTGGACAAGATGTTGCTTAGGGAGATGCTGGGAATTTCTCATTAGGAGTGCAGGAGCAGCAGGAACATAGTTTAGCTTTTTCTTCAGTTACCACTGCTGGAAGGGAAATTTGAGGCCTTTTAAAAAGTTACCTTTAAGAAAAAAAGTAAAAATAAAAAAATGTCAGATGTACATATATATACCTATATACTTGATAAGAATAGCAAATCTTTCTTTTTAATTTATATGTTAAACAAATTACTGTTTCACTGTTATGTGGGTATCTAATTTATCCTTAACACTGTGGGTGTTTTTTGTATTACTGTCTACTCAAAAAAGTGTAGGTTAAATGTGTGTTAGAATATGAGCTAGACCTGAGCTAGGTTTGTATATGACACAGATAGCTGATATATTCCTTAACTGTAGAGGAAAATTGCAGCACATTCTGAAATGTGTTTCTTGTATGTAACACATTCTGTGATAAATGAAGCACTGTATGTAGGAAGGCTTTAAGTTTGGGGTTTTTTCAGTACTGAAATGCTTTTACCTGTACAAAGGCTTTTCCTGTGAGGCAAGCCCTGGTGAGAGCAGTTAGCTTTGAAAAGGAAGTTATGAATAGGTACAGAGGAATTAATCTTATTAAGTTCCATCAGCCCATATACTATTGTAGTTTTGAGTTTATGTAGTGCAAAATGTACATGTGCAATGAGGATTTACTGGTAGCCTTGATAAATCAGTAATGTCATTTATGTGTGTCAGGATTTGCTTTTGACCTATGCTTGTTCTTTGATCTGCAAAAAAGAGCAGGGAAAAGCTGTATTAAATGATTTTATCCAGCTTCACCATTATCAACCTTGGCCAACATGTTGCAGGATGGTTGCTTGAGCCTCCTCTCTTTTGTTCAGTCCAGCCCTAATTTATTAGAGCTGGTGGGGAGCCACTCCTTTGCCTGAAGTAGTATTTCAATGACTTAGATTTCAGCATTAGGAAGTTTTTCCTTCATTCAGTAATAATTGATGATGAGCAAGTGTCTAAAATGACACACTGAAAGGGAGGTGCTGTTTTTTACAGGATCTTCATTGAAAGAAAGTGTAAAATTAAAATCGTGAAAAATACAGACTGAAACTTGAGGTTTTCTGGAGTGCAGGAAATCTGGACAGCTTTAGGGGATGTGTATTCTCCTATTTTCTGCATGGTAAAATCTTAGAGTCTGGAAGGTCTGCTTCTTTTTTACCTTTTTTAGTTCAATAATTCTGAGAAAGGATGTTTGCTTGGGTTTTATCTAAAATTGCCAGTTATGTTTTAAAATGCTTGTGAAAATTTCGTGTCCTAATTGTACAAATGACTATTTCAGAAATAGGTCATTTTTCCAAAATAAAAAATTGAAATTTAAATTGAATTAAACATTCTTTAATCTGATAGCCCAGCATTATTAATTTCCAAATTTACTTGTATTGTTATCAGCAGAAATGTCTTTTTTCCTCACAACTTCGGGAGTCTTCTAAGGAGGAGTAAAGCATTACTTCAGTGCATTTTAATTTTGATGCTGTAAATCGTGGGCTTTACTTCAATGAAATGTAAAAAAGATGCAGTATGACATAGTAGATCACTGCTGCTTTGGGTTCCTGGGCTTGCATTTTGAAAAAAAAAAAAAAAAAGTAAGAAATCCTTTTTTTAGTAGCATGTTCAGGGATTTTTTGGGAGTTTGTTTGGGTTTGGTTTTTTTTGGAAAGGTGAAAGTGAAAAGGAAAATGGTAGCAAATGCAGATTTTTCCTTCTGTTCTGGGTAAGAATTCCTTGCACTGTTTTTGAAGTTGTGGTATTTTATTGTGGATCTGTTTGCTCACTGTCGTGAAAACACAGAGAGGACCTGAACATGGGGTACTTTTGTGTTGTTATAACTAGCTCTTTTCTGTTTTTCTTTTTTCCTTTTTTTTTTTTTTTTTTTTTTCTTTTTCCCGAGGAGGGTCATTTTGCCTTTTTGTTTTAAGGCTGAACTCTGTATTTTGATTCACCATTCCTTTAACCATTAGTCATTAATGTCTCTGTGAAGCATGGCCTAAAATACTAGGGCTTCAATTTGGAAAGACTTCACAGCCTGTTTGCATAGTGTAAAAGATTACTTAAAAAAAAAGATGAGTTAATTTCCTGAAATGTAATAACACTTAAAAAAGCCTCCAGAGAGGCTCTGAAGGTCATCCTTGAGCAGAGCCAGCAGAGCTGTGTGTGCAAGCTGCAGCATTGTCACTCGGCAGCCACATTGTAAATTTATCCTTTTCATGAATATGAAACTCACACAAGCATTACAAAGAAACAATGTGCCATGAATTACATCAAATTACCTGTAAAAGCCTTTCTCTTCCCCTGCGAGCTCTCCCCCTCTTATTCGTTGAGTGGGTGGGTGAGCTGTGGGAGTGAAGTGTAAAGAGGAGAAGGGGAAAAAATTCCAGGCAAATGACAGACTAAAGGTGTGGAGGGAGTGAAAAAAGGAGTGGAGTGAGTTGGTATTTGGAAGCAGATTATAAAAAAGGGTGGTGGTTCCTAAACCTGCTCTGGACAAAGAGCAGGATAGGCAAATAGGGATGGAAATGGCACATTGTCCTGCAGACCAAAGATCTCTCCTGCTTAGGTGTTGTGAGGCAGGGGCACCCTTTATTTTGCCATCTTCTGTGACTCAAAAAGCAATGAGCTGTTGTGGCACCAGCTTAGAAAGCAAAATAATTCACAGGTGCATCAGGCAGGAGTCACGGAGGGAGAGGCTGTTCATCACTATTGGCGTCGACCAGGTTCCCTTTCAGAGTCTGCATGAACAGCCAAGAGAGGAAGAAAGGAGAGTTTTAAAAAATATTCTTGTTGCCTATGGTCTAAAGAAATTAATTTGTGTGTCAGCATCTCCATTCATCTGAACAAGAGGGATGGGAAGAGCTTTCAAAAACTGGTTTGCCAAAGCTCAGTGGGAGTTGGGGGGGCACAGGCAGGGAGACCTGAGCAGAGGCTGTAAGGAAGCATCTTCCCTTGGAGCCAATATGGGTGGAGGAAGAGGAGAGAAAAGCCCCATCTCCCCAATTTCTGAGAAGGCTGAAAAGAAAACTGAAGTGTGGGATTTGTGTTTTTCACAAAAACAGCAAAAGCAGAAAAAGTAGAAAAAAGTAGAAGCTACTGTTTTTATAGGAAAAATGTCATTAGAGGGAGCACAAAAGCACATGTGGGACTGGGAACATCTGCTGCACAAAGCCACTTGGAAAACAACTGAGCAGCAGCTTGGCAAAACAAAAATGCTGCAGTGCATGTAGCAGGACTTCCAGGCAGCCATGGGGAGAGCAGGTTGGTGCTTGGCCCAGTGTGCTCCTCATCCCATGGGGCGTCAGGGAATGCCAGTGGTGGGAAGGGGCTCCAGGAACGTGATCCAGAACCTCGTCACTCTCCAGGAGTTACCTGCCTGACCAAGGGGTGGCACAGCAACAGGCAGCCAGACCCACTTTTGGGAAGCAGCCTTTGGGTTTATATAGGCAAGTTATCACAAATGTGTTATGAAGAACTGTGTTGCCTGTTTTTGTTGCAAAAGTAGGATCTTGAGTGATAGGGTTTTGTGTGTTCAGCTTCTCATCTTCCTACACATAATCATTCTCCTCTCCCAAACACATTCAGGTCTTAACTATGAAAGTGGTCAGTGCTCGTGGAAAAGTGCTGCAAATCCTTTGTTTCTGGCTTAGGCTAGAGGCTTTGTGGTAGTTTACCTGGTTGTGAAGTTTTTGCATAGCTATTGTGTTTATTTTTTCTGTGAGGGACTATGTTGGATGTTTAAAAGCAATATGCAGCATTCAGTCAGATTTTAGGGTTTTTTCCTGAGCATAAAGAATAGGTTTAATGGCATTACATTGCACTGAGGTTCTGGCCATGTGGCTTGGGTGAGACCACTGCTGTGCAGGTCAGTGGGCAGGCTGCCAGTGGAGGGAACCTTGTGGTCCTTCCCCTGTGTTTCTTCAGAAAGATCACATCTATTTTTCTTGGGTTGCAACCTTTTTGTCCATCTGTTGTCAAAAATGTAATTATTGACATGTATGTGTCTTCAGAATCTACAAGGAAAATATACCTAATTTGGTGTATTTTTGAGACCCAGGTCTGCAGAACCTCAGTGACAGATGTCATTGTTCTCAGATTTGGGTCTGTCCTAAGATCTCTGGCTTCCTCTCTCATTTTGACAGAGTAACCTATACTGTGCTTTTGTAAACATTTCTGGGTATTCCTCTAGTGCACATGAGCTTTCTTTTTATAATACCAAGCTGGATAAACTCCTCATCTTGAACCTTTTCTTCAGTGATTATTTTAATGGAGTCTGGCAGGCTTTCACAGGAACTTTATTGGCTTTATTGATATATATGCAAGCTGCAGAAGAGATTTGCATGTCATAAGAATTTCAGACTGGAAGAATTATTGGTCTGTAGTCTATAAATTTTCCACCATACTTCTGAAATGGTGATATTTCATTTTTGATACTAGTGTAGGTTCTGTGTGAAAAATGTTGAATTTCAGGAGGCTTTTCTCAGTTTCACAAGGTTAGTATATGTCCTCAACTACATATAAGCTTGATTTCTGAAGAGTGACAGAAAGCAGAGGCCTAAATCTGCCTGTGAAGGCAGAATGTAAACTAGTTTAATGTCAGTAACAGGGGTGGTCTGGATTCACCTGAGACTGAGAGATGAGATTGTCTACGCCATGTTAGGTACATAGTAGTTGCTGTGGAGGGGCTGTGTGCATTTTATGCACAAATTTAAATGAAGTGGATAGCACAAACATGTAAATTGCAATCCAGAATGTTCACAGAAGTTAAGGAATGTGTTTTTTAGTTTGGTTTTTATTTTATTCTAAGTGTATAGAGAGAGTGAAGAAAAAACAGTAATATGTCCCTCTTGGTTTGGTTTCTTTTTATGCTCAATAGGACGGATATCCTGATTTCCAGGACACAGTCCAGACGCTCTATCAGCAAGACAAAATGCCACTTGCTTTGGCTAAAGGAAAGAGTGAAGACCCAACAGCTCTTAATTCCCAGGTAAACCAACTACACTACACTGTGAATAATGCAGGCTGTTTCTTTGTACACGGGTTTTGATGTGTTGTTGTTTTGATTACTAAATTAATTCCTATCATTTTTAAAAGGCTACCTAGCTTAGCTGTGGTTGCATCACTCTTAATTTGGGTTTACCTCCCAAAATTGTTCTGACACAGTACTACAGCTTTGCCCTTGTTAGTTCCAAGGAGGTAAGATGCAGCATAGTAGGCTTGAAAATCTGTGGTTGCCTGTTGGGAGCAAGTAGGGTAGTATTGGTACAGTGTGTGCTGTGTTACTTGCGTTATCTGCTATAAATGGAAAGCTCAAGTTACTGAGTCGAGAGGAATAGAGTAGGCGATCTTGGAGTCCTCAGTTCTGACATGTCTTACAAGAAGAAAGGCCAATATGTTTAGGAAATAAGTGAACCTCTGGATCTGAGAGGATAAATTGGCTTCTTAAACAACACCTAGCCTGCTGGAAGTGCAGTGATCCTGAGCAGACAGAAAGCTTTGTATAAATGAAGACAGGTTGCCGATTCTTTCTTTGTCTTTTCTGTAGTATATCCCAGCCTTGAGGCAAAATACCCATCTCTTACTGCCAGTTCTTGCCAAGGAGGGATTTCATGCTAAGTTGCAACAAATTTATTTTGTATAGCTGATTTGGGCAAATGTAATCACCGAATTTGCATGTAAGATTACACTTGGGAGTTACCATCCTTTTTTCTGAGAATGGATGTGTTACCCTATCACTTACCACCTTCTATTGCAAAGTAGTGCTTGGTCATACAAATCTGTGATACATCAAATGCAATTATGCCACGTGTTCTGATGTCACAGAATAATTACGTGAGCTTATTTTCATTTTGTGTATGCTTTGAGTTTTTGTTGGTCACTGCCTCATAACAAGGGACTACAGGTTTAATTCAAGCTTAAACAGATCTGCAACTCTGCAGGTTTTTCTGTGGTGATCTGAAGCATTGTTGAAGTTTAAAATTCTAGTTTTATCCCAAGTAAACAACAAAGATAGCATGAATGAGAAATGCAGTTCAAAAGTTGGTAACAGGAGTGACAGAATAGCAAAATTAAAGCACACTTGAAAGTAAACTGTTTTTTTTTACCTTCCTCCCAAGACCAAGCTTTAACTATCTGTGGTCTTCTGCAGACCTTGATGAGCTCTGAGACAGAGTTTGTAAATACTGGCCATGTCATTACCCTGCTGTTAGGGTCACCACTGTGCTGGAGAAGCCCAGGTTTTGCTGGTCTGTTAGGCTGTCATGGTACATTTAAATTATTGAACTATGCTGAGCAAGCAGCCTTTTGTGGGAAGTCAGGGCTTTCAGCATCTCCCAAGAAAGGTGAAATGCTCTGCAGTGAATAGAGTTCTGTAGTAGTTGAAACAATTATGGCATTATGTGAAAGAGAAATCAATTTTTCGTATCAATCATACATGTTAAGTTTGTACACTTTGTTCTTCTGTTCATTGTGGCTCTTCTAAATCAACTTTCTTGACTTGTGATTTTCCTCTTATTTTTGCAAGATGCTTATTTACATTCTCTCAAGAACAAGATTATAGTGAAAATTAGAATTCTCTTGGCATTAAAGTCAATGACAAACATTCAGACGCCATATCCTCCCACGTTGCACTGGATTGTTTAGCTCCACTCTCTAGAGGTGTATAGGTCTTGTTCTTCTTCTAGACAGACATTTCACACCTTTATCCCCCACAAACATACTGTCATCCTACACTTTCAGAATGGCAGATTTTTAAGCTTGTGCAGTGCTGTTTCCTAAAATAAAGATTCCAAGATGTCTGGTGAAATCTTGGCATAAGTTTTTAGCAGATGTTGCCATTGCTCTTGGAATACTTTCTGGAATACTTTGTGAAGGCATATATTTGAACAGAGATAACTGGATAATTATGACATTCTTTTTTGCTTTTCTTAATATTCTCTTGACGTAACCTGCAGTCCTGAAGTGCAGGAAGTGATTTTTGTGTGTTTTTGAAGAACAGAATTTAATGTTGCATTTCTATGTAGATGAACTACAACAGCTTGCATTTTAAGTATTCTTGAGTGACTCAGATGTACATTATGAAAATCTCTATGGGTGCAAAAATATTTTGTTTGCTTCATAGTTTTGAAGAAACCGTAAAACACACATCTGTACATATGAGTCAACAAAAACCACTATATAGGCTGTTAGTCTTTTCATCTGATACTGTTTTTCCCCCTGTGTTTTGACTTGCTCTATGTATGCATATAGAGAGAAATCCTTTTTTTTTTGTTTTAATTGCAGTCGGAAAAGGTGATGGCAAAACAGATGGAGTTTCTTTGCAACCAGGCAGCTTTAGAGAGACGTCTTTCCACAGGGTGTTACAGGCAGAACTCAGAGGAGCACAGCCCCAATGGCATGTCATTAGATAATGCTGATGGACAAGGTATGGTAGCTCCCAGGCACGGCGTTGCTGCCAGCAAAGACATTTGATGTTATGCAACCTCTGTCAGTGGTGGTGTTTATCTTGTGCAGAACCATGAGCACTGAATGGACAAGACAAGATCTCTCTCTGCCCTGAAGTGCTTACGGTCTAAATAATGCAATCAGATGTACACTCAGGTTCTGTTCTGTTCCTGTTGTGTGTCTGGCAAACTGCTTTCCCCAGGGATAACGTGGGGAGGGAAGGAGGTTGGGTGCACTGCTGTTATTGACAGCAGGGCTTGGCTCCAGCTTTGTCCTCAGTTTTGAAAATAAAGCAGAGTGTTGCATTTCATTTGTGTTCTTGTTTTGTGGAAATTGAAAGCAGGTAATATAGTTGGTACCCCTTTTTGTTTACCTGTTTCACAGTCTAGGAACAAAACCTGAGGAGCTGGCTATGTAAATTACTTAGCACTAAGCAGATTCTAATGATGTTTTTAGTAGCTTGTTATTCTTCAAAAAGCTTACAGTTCTGTGGTTCCCTTTGATGTACCAACTGGCTATTCCTTGTCTTGAATTAATTTTAGGAGTGTTTGTTTTGTTTGAGCATTTCTGTTTGGATTGCTTTTTTTACTGTTGTGAAATGAGACAAAATGTTACAAACAAAAGAAATATAACCAGAAGTTCTTGTGTCTGGTTTTTAAGTGGTTTTTGGTTTTTTTAAGGGGGTTGAAATGAAGTAGTAGAGGGACAACTAAGGGAATCAGTACAAGTAAGTGTTAAAAACAGATTTTCATTTGTGTGTATTGGTCAAGCAATGAGGTACAGAAGTAATAATGAAGAATAGGTGTATGGATCCAGCCTTCTTGGCTGAGCAAGCTTCTTTATGCCATTTAGCTATTGTGCAGGGGAAGTGGAAATTTTTAAGATCTCAGAGGGATTGTGCAGTGGGAGAGGAAAATTTTTGTATCTCAAGAGGATTTTTGAGCAGAATAAAGGGTTTTTTAAAAAGGATTACTTTTTTTTGTCTGGCTAAGTGTCCCTTTCCAGCAGTGCCTTGGAGTAGTCTGCGAAGCAGTATATTTACATAAGCCTTGTTTTGCTAGAAAACTTCCCTGAGCAGCTGGAATTTAGGATGCACTTTTGCTGATAGAATTAATAATACGTGTTTAAGTCTCTACCTGTTTTTTAATACTGCTTTTCTTTTAATGCATCACTGTTTCACTGTGAACAACTTGCAGGTGAAAGACCACTGAACCTCCGAATGTCCAACCTGCCAAGCAGACAGATGCAGCACATTTCACTTGATGGAGAGCAGCACGTTGGGAAATCTCTGTGCAGTGATTTGATCCGGCTTTACCCCAGTGGTGAGGCAAAGTCCCAGTCCTCGGGTTAGTGCTGCCCCTGAGAAATTACCCACCATTGCTTGCTTTCTGTGATGTCTCTGAGTGAAGCAGCCAGGAAGGCTGCCTGGCATGTGTTGTGTGTAACCATGCCATCAAGGCTTTGGAGAAAACTCCAAGAGGAGTTAATCTAGAGTCAGATTAAATATTATTTGGGCAAAGTTTAGGGAATGCGGTAACTGGAATCAGATAAGCAAGTTCTGGCATGTGTCTGTCCTCAGAGAGGGGTATTGACCCAAACTACTGCTGTTAAGCTGCATCACAGTGACAGCAACATGATTATGACATGGCTTCATTCTGTGTAAAAAAATCAGGCTTTTTAATAAAAAAGACCTCTTTATTTTGGTTTGTGAGGACCTAACACTATTTCTCTGCTGTGAGCTGCATGTCATGCAGTAAGTCTTTTCCACCTGAAAAGTGGACAAATGACCTTTACTCACTGCAAGTCTTGTTATTTACTTCTGGCATTGGGAGAAACCCACTCCAAGTTTCATAGAATAGAGCAAGAAACCTTTGTTAAATCTCTGTGGATGGTTTCAGTTAAATACTCAGTGCACTGAGATAAAGCCAGGAGTTCCTGAGACTCTTGTAACTTTAGGGGTAATAATAAAATCCCACCTGAGTTTGAAAAATGCAGTGGCAAAGAGGTTATTTGAAAGACACAATGTTGTTTTGAAGACAGGGCAGAATGGTGAGTTTTTCACTTTGGGATACTGCAGTCTTGTCTCACCTCTTTGGCAGATTGCCCCAATCCCAGTGATAATTCACTCAGTGAAATCTCTAGTAGGGAATTTTTACCCATTGCCTCTCAAAATGCAAGTGCAGAGTGCATCTCCATTAGCCTCTGCTCCCAGAGAGGGTTGAAGTAAATCTGTGATGCTTCCTCTGCCATCACCGTGGTGTAACTGAGGTGGTTCTAACCCTGCTGGGTTAAAGCTGAGGAGGAGGCAAAATTTATTGCTTCAATTGTTGATATTCATATGGTTCTTGGACCTTTTTGTTGATTTAAGAACAAAATATATTTGTTTCCAACCAATGTTTTAACATCTTTCTTTCTTTCTTTCTTTTCTCGATGCAGAAGGCCTTGGTATTTTAAAGGATTTTCCTCATTCCGCTTTTAACAACATTGAAAGGAAGGTCATAAAAACAGAACCCGAAGACTCAAGATAGTCATTCTGCTCTGGAAAATAGTGTCATAGTAAAGAATGAAACTTCACAAGAGATAAAAAAACCAGCCTTAATAACCAGTGTTGCCTCATTCAAATAAGAGATTTCAATAGCCAAAGCCTAAGAACTGGTACAGTAATCCTTGGAACAGGAAAGCAAGAGACACTGCAACTAAAACAGTAATACAGGTGGATAAACATTCCTGTAAAAGTGGTTTTATAACGTGGGAAGATTCACAAATTAATATTGTGGGTCTTCATTATTTAAGAATGTATTATGTATTTGTATAACTTATCAAAGTAAATCTAGATGTCGGGACGTGTATTGAGTCCAGTAGATGTGGCTACAGTTCATTTTACTTGAAATTTCAATGTCTACTTTCAGTGTACCTAGCGTAGATATGGTTGTTAAACATTTGAATTAAAAATCATTGGAGAATTAGGAATGCAAACCTCGTGACACAATTAACAGCAAGTTTGCAACAATATTTGTAGAAAAAGAAAAATGCATACAATATTTTCATGGTTTAAAATGTTATGTGGATATAGCATTTGATAGACCTAGACCCTGATTCTGTATTATAGCAGATGTACTTGACACTTAACTATCGCTACATCACTTCCAATGGTTTCAGCAGCCTTTGTGTAACACACAGCATAATACCTACATACAGGTCAGGAGTGTGGGAAATGCAAGTTAGAGTATGGAAGAGTCCATATGATTGGCTCCCATTTCCTTGGGAAAACCTGGGGTTTGATGTACCATACAATTACTAAATCTCATTTGGTAGGAAACACAAGAGACCAAGTAGTATGGACAGGGCTGCAAGAATTGTCATTCAGACCATTATAACTTCGTGGACTTCTGTGTGGATCTTTAAAAGAAAAAAAGGCATCCCAAGTGTGGCAAAGATGAGATAATGGTGCAGGATTTATGCATCAGTGTAAAAGGTTGCACTTGATATCCAGAAACCATAAGATTTTTTGGAGGAGAGAGACAAGGGGTTATGACTTCAGCACGTAACTCCTTACTAAGTGCTGTCCAGCCCACATTCTATGAATATACTGTATACTGCATACAGTATGCCAATCCGTTTCTTTGTGTATGTGATTAATTAACATCTGTATTCTTTATTTATTTGACAGTTTTTATTTTTTGTACATGTTCAATTTTGAAGATGTCATTTTATCTGAGGAGGAGTAGTTGGCATATGACTTTGGAATTTACCACGGTGTGTTTGTGTGCACCTGTCTTTCCTCTGTGCTGCTCTGCAGTCAGAACAGTTATATGCCTCCATTCCTGAATACAGTTTTTGCTTACAACATATTCTGGAGGGGAAAGGGAGAGCTGAAGAAAGTGAATCACCATGCCAGTGGTTAAACTTCCCTATTCAGGTGTACACTTCATGTCTGCAGTTTGCTCTGTGTCATAGGTGTGTATTAACGAATCAGTCTCTGTTGTACTGAAACACTCAGCAAAATGTGAGCTGAAATGTCTACACTGCAGTCTCTTATCACTGTAAACATATCTAATTATTTTATCACTTGATTTGTGGAACAAAGCTTTATAGTAGAAACACCAGTAAAACAACTTTTTATACTATTAAAATGTTTGGTTTTTTTAAAAAAAAAAATGTTTCTTGAACTGTATGGTACTGTTTCACTTACTGAAGTATCTTACTTTAAGCAATGGAGTTCACAGCTTTGCTGTTTAGGCGTAAGAGATTGAACGTGTAGTTATATTTCCTCTTTCCTGTTGTGTGAGTTAGTAGCACAGATGTTTCTTCAGTTTGTAACATTAACCAGTACCCTGGTTAGTACCTGAGTAGCTTTCATGAAACGTGTATGGAACTTGTTAAAGGACAGCTTAAGGTTTGAACTGTACAGCTTGAGCAGTAGAAGGCACCAAGCAGCAAACCTTTAGAGATGCAGGAAACATTTGGCTTTCTCCAATATCTGACACCATCAAAAGTTATGTGTGGGTCACAGAAGAAGCTCTGAAGCTTACTGGTCTCTTCAGTTAAAGTGAGAGGAAGGAAAAAGAACTTGCTAAGCAGCACGCTATTTCAGTTGAGTCCAGAATTTATTTTGTAAACACTAATGTATTAAATTTGCTATAAATTAAAGTATATAACAGTTATATTTTTGAGTTGTAAATACAGTACTTTGTGTCACGACCAGTTGGTTATCTCCAGAACGATATTTCAGTTTATAGTCCAACAGGCCATTTCAGTCTCAATAAGCTGGAAGCAATTTTTTTTACTGGTTTGCAGCTGTATGATTTTTTTTTTTTTTTTTTTTTTTTATCCTGGGGTGGGGGAGGTGGGAGGTACATTCCAAGATTGCACATATGCTTGGTAGTAGCAAATACTCAAGCATTGGTCTTTCCATGACAAAGGTCTTGGTGGACTGCAACCAGGCCAGCCTCTGGAGTCGCAGGTAAAGGCTTGCCTTCGTCTGCTCGGGAAGGGTTGCTAGATCCAGGGTACTCTGGATCAAAGGCCAGCCCTGCAAATGATGCCTGTTTTATTCACATGTTTATATTGTTGCTTACAAAATAAAATTCACCGTGAGAACTCTTTAGTTTCCCCAGGGTTTGTCCTTTCTTTTTTAATTGTGTTTTCTAAAAGGAGATGTTAATTTGGGGGAGGAGAGGAGAGGAGGGAGTACCTCGAACTGCAGCTCTCACTGGAGGAAGCCTTTTCCTGCTCTTGTGGTTGAATCCTCATTTAGGGGTGGCCTCGTTATGTGCACTCAGTGCCTGCAGCACTCAGTGGGCTTGGGCAGGAGAGAGGAGCTAAAACCCTGGCAGGGTCTGCAGCACTCAGGTACTGAGTTCCCACCTCTTGTGCGCCTGCTGTGGCATGTGCTCATATTTACACGGGGTTGTAAACAGCACAGAGCTGCCAGGATGGGGGGCCAGGCGTGTGTGTAAGTGCTCTTTGGGAACTGGGGAGACAGGGCATGGCTGCCCTCAGCAGCTGCCTTGGTGAGCTACCCTGTTCCAACTTGCTTCCTAAGCTGCAGCCCACATCTCTGCTGAGAGGTTGTTTGGGGGGCAGGAACTGGATGGGAGATGAAGTGTAAAAAGGGAAGAGCAGACCAGAGAGCAAAAACCTCAAAGAGAAGTTGGGGGGGCAGGGGGTAGAACCCCTCCATAAACCTTCAAAACATCCAGATTGCTGTGGTGGTATGGAAGTCAGGAGTGGTTTGAAGCAGAGATGGGATCAGAGTAGATGCGATCCCCCTGCCTTCTCCCAGCCCAGAGGAGGGTAAACATGGGAGATCTGAAGCAATGTTTGCTGGCTTTTGCCTTGCACTTTAGTGCAATCTTGCCCTATTCTGGGAGAGGAAAGAGCAGAAAGGAGCAGCTACACACTCTGGTGTTGAAGGTGCAAGGATGGGGGAGAACAGCCATGTTACTGTCAGGCTCCACACAAGTATAAGTGGAAAACCTTTAGATGTCTATTTTTTCTAACTTGACATGGGCTGAGCAGTGGCTACCAGAAGTTCAATAAGAGCACAGTGGTGCTGCTGGTGCACACAGGTTTGCATTAGGCCTGCCTAAGTTAGTGTCTCATCCAGCTGTGAGATCCTTGGTTGGAAAGCACTATTGGATGGAACAACTCATACAAGGGTCATTAATATTCATTTGGAGCTTCAGGAGGTTTCTCATACAGCCAAAATTTAATTTTTTGTTGCTGGCTACATGCCTAAAGCTCCTGTGTCTTTTTATAAATAAGCAGTTGATGTGAGGGTCAGCCAGGAGGGCCTTTGTCTGTGGCTGAGCCTCTACTCACAGCAATGACTTTGCCCTTGATAACAGCTGCAGAACTCATTTCCTTCCCATTTTCCTTTCAAAATACAGAGAACTCATACACAGCACCAGTGCCAGACCTGATGGAGGCATGTCAGCAGCCCCTAGTTAAAGCACAAAGGCTTGTTACTGTGGCAGTTGGGATTTGATTACACTGTCTTGGACCTGAGCTCAGAAGGCCCTAAGAAGAGCACAGCATGCTCAGTGCACCCTGCTCTGCTCCTTGCCTTGAGTGTGGAGCCATTTTCCAGCTGAACAAGCAGCATCATTCCAGGCACCTTTGTGCTGGCATCAGGCTGGGCTGTGGTTTTGGGGTGCCAGCTGGCAGAAGGAGGTGCCCCCAACCAGGGCTAGCAGGGCTCACGCCGTTCCCAGCCTTGAGCCGAGGTGCAACTGGGTCGCAGTGTGGAGCTTGCTGGCTGTCTCCTTTAGCAGGAAAATGAGGAGAAATGCCATGAGGCTCTTTTGTGCTGTACAGAAGGGTTGAAAAGATGTTGTGCTGCAGTGATTCAGTGGGGAAAGGATAAATCCCTCACATACACCTACGCACCACCACGAGAAAGAACTCCGTGGGCAGAGAAGGAGCAGAACATGAAATATGAATTTCCTCGAGCTGCTCAGGAGGAATGGCTTTCCAGAACCCTTCCCCCGGTGGCTCTCCGCTCCCCCTGCCTGGCTGTGCCGGGATAAAGGCCGGCCCCCTCAGGGAAGGCCCCAGGTGAGGCTGCGTGCCCTGCCCATCACCTGCACCTGCAGCCCTGGGCAAGGGTGAGGACCCTCCACACGTGGTTTTGGGCTGTGGTTCTCACCAAGAATGGGGCTCCAGCTGACTGGCTGTGCCTGGGTTAGCTGGCAGTGCTGGCAGGCAGCAGCTTCAGGGCTGAGGGGGATGATGGAGGTGGTTCCCACTGTGGAAAAGCTTGGGAAGCCCTAATGTAGGCTACTGCCAAATCTTTGGGTCATCAGATAGTGCTCTAGGCACCTGCTCACTCCAAAACCACCACTCAGCCTGATTCCTGATGCTCCTGTCTCCCTGTTCTTTGGGAAAGTGTGCAACAAATACTGGTTTTGACCATTTTAAAAAAAATGTTTGGAGGTCTTCAAATCACATTTGTTTGAGGTGCACACTGTCTGTGACGGGTGCTGGTGAGGCAGGGGTTGTGTGGAGCCTGGGGCAAACGCAGAGCCTCTGGAGGAGCCTTGGCAGCAAAGGTAATCACTGCTGGTTTGGGCAGATTTAATTTACATTGCAAGAGGTGTTATTCAATTCTATTTGCTTTCTTAAATATTTTATATTACTTCTCAGTAAATCTGAATTCCTCCTATGTCAATGGAGCGTATGGGGATGCAGTTAATTTCCTATTACCTTGGGGATTTCAGACAGCTTCATTCTCAAAGCTATTTAGAAAATTATTTAACCACCTTGGAAAATCCTATGTAGCCAAAAAATCTTGTGTTTACTTATTACTCGGTTGTAAATTTGTGGTGCAAAACACAGCAGTACTGGGTTGTAACACTGCACATAAGCCTCCATGGAAATCCAGTGCCAGAATAAAAAAAAAAAAAAAAAAAACAAACAAAAAAAACCAAACCAAAAAACCCCTAAAAAAACTAAAGACCAAACTGACTCTCTGCATGCAGTGACACGAATACAGATGAATTTTTGCATCAGAAGGTAGGGCAGGAATTTCCGAGGTTTCTGCAGAGCTGAGTAACCCCGCAGATGCAGGGTAGCTCGTTGTGACACACTGAATTAGGATGTGATCATATTTACGCATTTTGAAACCCCGTAATGACTCATCCCCATGCCGTTAGAAGTTTGTTCTTCGTAAATGTGTGTTTGGCTGCTGTGAAGGGGCCATGTGAACGCCCACGGGACCTGGGGAAGGCAGCCCTTCCTCCTGCCGCCTCCGGCGGGCAGGGAATGGAGGCAGGGATGCTGCTTGGCAGTGGGTGCCTGCCTGTGACCTCCATTCTCCTCCCACTGGTCCCCAAAATGGGATTTGCGTTCACACGAAGATGCTACCAGAGGGGCCCTTAGGTTCAGCATTGCTATACAAAGAAGAGTGAGCTGGTCCCACCCTTACACAGAAATACTGGGGGACACATTCTCGTATTTGGACCTGTTGAAGTCACCTCTCTCTGCGCAGGGCACCGCAGTTCACTGGACTTGACACATGTATCAGAACCGCCTTATTTTTAAGGGACAAAATCCAGCTTTTCCCCTCCACACTGAGTGTCTGGTGACCCCCCTGCTGAGCCTGGCAGGGGGCACAGCCCCAGCCTGGGGGTGACATGGGCTCCCACTGGTTTTGGTGGAGCGGTGTCAGCCTGACGCCCACGCGGCAGCCTCGGGATCGCGCTCATTCAGGAGCTGCAGCTTCTCCGCCACACACAGGCTGAGCTCAGAGCATCCCTCTCGTATCTCCCCTCCCTGGCTGGCTTCCAGCCTCTCCGCGTGCGCCCGGGTATTACTGTAGCATCCAGCATGTTTTACTTCATATTCATCTCTCTTGCACATACCGGCCCACTCACGTATTAGATCCGAATCCTTTTTTTTTTTTTTTTTTTTCCCCTCTTCCCTTTTTTTCTTTCCGGCTTGTTGCTCGACAGAGCGGTGAGGCACGACACGCCGCGTGTTGTGACACATCCTGACAGGTCCCGGCGGCACGGCGTGCTAGGCTTGGAGCAGCCGTCTGCGCTGTGTCCCGCTTTCCCACTGGCCGGACCCACGGGTTCCCAGGAGCAGCCGCCTCCGGGGAAGCGGAGGAAAGTGTTGGATGCTACGGGTGGTGGGGGCACCAAAGGTGTCTTGGCTTTTAACGTACCTCTTGCAAAAGCAGGGGAAAGGCAAGGAAAAGCGCAGCCACTTCAGATTCCCAAAGAGTTGTTTGCGGTCTTTTTTTGGATGACGTTTTGGCCTTTCATTCTCACAGGTGGTGGTGGCTGTGTTAGCTGAAGGCGACTCCATAGGGCTGACTGGGGCCATGCTGGATTCCGTGCTGTATTGGTTGCACTGGCAGGTGAAGTGCCAGAAATAGTGTGAGTACAGAGTTTTCAAATGATTTTGGTGTGTTAAACATGTGGCCAGTTTTGAAGGGCTTATCACTGGGCTCCTCTGAAGGATGAGAAAAGCTTTTGAAGCCTTATAGGAACAAAAAATTGCAAATGGGAAGGAGAACAAAGAGCACCTTGCCAAGGAGCCACTGTGAGTGGCTGAGGAAGGCAGCACTGGTGCGTGGCTGCAGTGGGAGTGGTGGGGGCATTTTCTGAAATATTGCTTTTTGATTTGCTGATTTTCCTCCTCTGAAATGACCTACTCAAAAGGCTAAAACTAATTCTGCTGGCTGGTGGAGTCTGGATTTTATTTAAATCTTTGGAGGAAAAAAGTCTGAATGATATTCAAAGTGGCCATTTTAAAGTATGTATCCACTGCAGGAGATCCCTGATGTATCTGTGTATGTTTTAATTATGAGATAGAGGAGAATTCATGTCAGTGCTTGAAATCAAGCTTACCTCTCAACCTCATGCAAACACCGTTCTTTTGGTGTCCAAAGCGATCCCCTGGGTGGTGATGGAGTGGAGTCCCACCTCACTGCCCAAAGGCAGTTGGTTTCTTCCCTCAAATAGAGATGAGCTGGCCTGGAGAGCAGTAGACACTGCAAATTGCTTTGTTGGCTCCATACTCGTGGCAGCTGTTTCATTTCACCCTGTGCCCAGTAGTGGCCAGACAGTGCTGGGTCTCAGGCTGGACAC
The DNA here is from genome assembly GCA_020086605.1 of Lanius collurio. Taxonomy (NCBI): domain Eukaryota; kingdom Metazoa; phylum Chordata; class Aves; order Passeriformes; family Laniidae; genus Lanius; species Lanius collurio. Next base: position 894,391 of record JACBWW010000058.1, on the reverse strand, counting down.
TTGCTGAAGTGGATTTGTTTATTTTCTATCCATTTCCATGCCTTTGGAGGCAATGAAGAGGATTGATATGAACTCCACAGCCAAGACAGAGCTGGTGAAGCAGGTGGCAAGCCAGCATTGGGTGCAGGGAGGAAAAAAACATGCAAACCAAACTGAAAGGCTTTTAATTAAAACAAAAGATTAGATCAACCAGGTATTACAACAGGTGGTTAAATCCTGCGGCTAAACAGTCCAGGCTTTGTTCTCTGAGCCTGATGAATGAAGAGAAACTTTCTACAGGGCAAACAGGGGATCCTGAATGCATGACATTAAATGTTTATTACAGGTAACACAGTAAAACTGGCACCTGCATTTCACAGGGAGAGAGCACAGACATGTAAATGCACAGCTCACATCGACAGGGCCTCTCCAACAGTGTCAAAAGTTTGCGTTCCCAGGGGATGGCAAGAGGTTGATTTGGTTTTCTCCTTGCTGTGGCTGTGCTGGAGCTTCTGGCAGCCTTGTGCACCCAGAGGTGTGTGCTGCTGGCAGGGGACACTGAGGGACCCACACTGCCTGGTTTCCTTGTGTCCTGCCCCTGCCTGGCAGGGGGGCTGGTGCAGCCATCACTCCCCCTGCTCTACACCCTCTTTGTTAAATTAATGGGACGTGTTCTGCTCCTCATGGGCTGTGATGTTTGCAAAGCACTCAGAATGTGTGCATTTTTAGGGGTTCTGGGCAGTTCTGCAGCCACGCTGGGGGAGGGGCTGGATGTGTCACCTGCTGCTGACCCTGCTCCCAACCCCGTGAGGGGCAACTGAAGTGCCTACCAGAGGTCCCTTGTTTTATGTGGATGAGCTGCGTCTTGACTTTCAGAACTGTTGCACCATATTTCGGTCTCCTGATCTCAGACACCTAAACCTCAGGACACGGACCTGATGGAATGAGGCCAGAGGAGGGCCACACGTGGTCAAAGGGCTGAACCACCTCTCCAGTGAAGATGGGCTGAGTTAGTTCAGCCTGGAAAAGAGGAGGTTTTGGGGAGCCTTATAGTAGCCCTTCAGGACCTAATGGGGGCCTACAAGAGAGCTGAGGAGGGACTGTTGGGCAAGGGGTAGTGACAGGACAAGGGGTAGGGGCTTCAGACTGGTAGAGGGCAGGTTTAGATTGGTTATTAGGAAGAAATTCTTCACTATGAGGGTGGTGAGGCCCTGGCACAGGCTGCCCAGAGAAGCTGTCCCACCCTTGGAAGTGTTCAAGGCTGTGCTGGATGGGGCCCTGAAGGGGATGAGGCCAGTGCCATGGGGATGTGCCCTCACTGCAGCTGAGCACCACACTGAAGGCATTCCTGACACTGCTTGTGAGTCATCCTCATGGTGCCTCAGCATCAGGACTTGGGGAAACAGGTGAATGCTCTGCCTGCTCTCACAAACACAAATGATACCAGGAAAAAGAATCTCTATTCAGAATTGTTAGAATTTTCCTTTTAATTAAGGCTGGAGGGCAAAAGAAAAAACACAGAGACCCACCACTTAACTTTGGTTTGCTTTGGTTGGTTTGCTCCACAGTGTGCATTCAACAGAATCTGGAGGAACGACTCTCTTCCTGAAAGACGACCTTTAATCAGAAAAAAAGTCCAACCTAAAACCCTCATTAAAATGTTCCAAAGGGAGGACTTGGATTACCTCTGGCTGTGCACTGGGAGAAAAAAACCCAAGCTATCATCTGATGCTTTTAAACCATCAGCTGAGACACCATTTTAGGAGGCAGGTGAGTATGGCAGGTCCCAGAGTGCTGATGCAGCTCTCCCACAGAGTGGTACCAGCAGGCACAGACCCAGCTCGGGGCGTCACTGCCAGCGCAGGAACCCTGGGAAGCGGTGCTGTTCTGTGCCCCGGCACCGCCTGCTATTTTTTGCAGAATGAGGAAAACGCTCTTGCCTGACCCAGGGGCTCCTTCCCCCTGAGAGAGCACAGATGGTCTCCTGGTGAAGGTGTGGGCCTGGAAATCGGGAGCTCTGGATGCCTTTCCCGGCTACATCAGAAACTTGCTATGTGGCACCACCTACTTCAGCGCCCACGTTTCCTCCTACTCCTTCTCTCTCGCTCGCCGCTTTTTCCAGACCTTTCACCTCGCTGCTCGAATGTGTTTTTCCTTTTGCAGAGTGCTTTTCTCAGACTCCAAAGCCTCCTGGCATGCTGTCACCAGTACCTGGGCCAGATACCCGCTCCTGCCCAGGCTACTTCTGCCTCATCACTCTTCACATCAATCTCTCCCTTCCCCTTTTAGTGCTGCTGCTGTCTCATGTCTCCTCCTGACCCTGCTCATGTCCAGAATTCTCCTTGTTCTTCTCTGGGAGTGTAACTCCTGGTTTTCTGCAGGCAGAGTGCTCAGAGGCAGAGCCAGGGTGGATGCTGAGGGCAGAGCCAGCAGCAGGCAGGCTGTAGCCCCTGCTCGGGCAAGCCTGCTGGCAGGAGTGCTGGGAAGTCAATGGATGTGACTCACAGCCGAGCAGCCTGACTCAGCCTATGGGTTTTCTGCTCTGGACTGAACAAAATCCTCAGAGCTGGGTCCTGCTCATTCTCTTGGCTGCATTTGTCCTGAGGCTCTGGGTTTTCCTGTGATTTGTTGCTTCAAGGTGATGTTCCCCATGTTGGGCTGGAAGTGTGTGCTTCATGGAGAAGGCACTGCCTAGCTAATAAGCCTGGGACATGGGTTTTCATTCCTCAAAGATGACCTGTGTGGCACTGTATGTCCCCTTCCCCAGGGCTCCTTGCAAGGGCTTTGCTTCCTGTGCTCCATCCAAGCTGTGGCTGCCGATGTCAGCTGATATTGAGTGACTCATCACGTCGTGCAGGTTATTTATTGTGCCTCAAAAGGATGAGATGGCTGCTCCTAAGTCAAAACATCTGCAGATCTACTCCTGGCTGCCTGGCACGTGTTACTGCTGCTGGTCACCCGAGAGCCAGATCAAGGTGGTGAGCCATGGTTAGCGGTGCCCAGATGTCAGTGGGGTCAAACCCTCCAGCAGCATCCTCTGCAGCTGCTGTTATGGCTCACTGCCCAGAGTGAGCACCAGAGACAGCCCTGTTTCACTGCTGTTCCCACTCGGGATGAGCTTTGGGATGAGACTCAGGCTTGCTCCAACCCACGTTGATGCATCTTGTGCCCCTTGGAGAGCTCTGTTCCAGCAGTCCTATCCCTTAAGGTCCCCCTTGGTTGGGTTCTACCTTGGGCACACACAGCGGTGACTCCATGACTTCCAATCCCAGCAGAAGCCTCCCTTTGATGGAACGAGAGCGGCTCTGTTGGGGCAGGGGCCTGGTTAATTGGGTGTTTTAGTGGTGGAGTATGGGAATGCAGGAGATGGAGTCCTGGTCTCCAGCCACGCTTTTGGTGGGCAAACTCATGAAGGAGCTGGCAGGATGTCACCTGTCTGCAAATGTCCAGGGAGTCAGAGAACACCAGAGACCTCCAAAGAGGAGTGTGCTTTAGAGTGGAGACCAGAGGCATTTCCTTCCTTCGAAACACCAGAGTGAGGAGAACTGGCTCACCTAGTCTGCAGAGAAAAGCTGGGGGTGGGTGAGGGAAAGAAGCAATGCCATCAGGATAAGGGGATGGCAGGATATAACCTTTGAACCTACAGCTCACAGCTTCATTTTTTTTGGAGCAACCCAAAGGTGTTGCCTGGTGTTGCTGGGAGTGGGGTCTGAAGCTGGAGGCATCCCTACATGCTGCAGACGGGCAGGGAGAGTGGAGCAGCTTGGGAATGTGTGGCAAAGCAAAAGGTGAACTACAGGACTGGTTGAAAATATCTCTACTTTTCATAACCCAGTAATCTGTCTTACATGTAAATTAGGTGTCTGAGGTGTTCCCACCACCATCAGCAGGATTTCTATCTGCCTGCAAGAAAGGGAGCTGGGTAGGAATCTTGTGTTACTGAATAATCTTGCAAGAGGAGAAAATATAAGAGCTAATTAAATTAAGTCTCATTTAATATCTGGCTCAGGGTTAGGACGGTAATAAAAGAAGAGAAACTGTTTCCTTGTTGTAATATGGTAGAGCATTAATTAAGGAAAAAAAAAAAAGGCCCCAAATGATTGTGATGCCAAGCTGCATTAATATCCAGATGTTGTGCTTTGCATCTGCTGGAGCACTGAGACAGTCCTTTAAATATGGCACTTTGGGTTTGCATAAATAAAAACAGCGATCAAGGCTGAGGGACTGCAAACCAAAGGGAAAGCAGAGATGCTCTGCAGTAGAGGGGCAGGAGACAGGGTTTACTAAGGACCACCAGAGGAGAACACAAATCCCTGGTCCTTCAGACCTCCCCTGCTGCCACTGCAGCCTCCACAAGGCTTCTGCACAGTGGAGCTGGTGGGGTTTTTCCTTCCCCTACTCAGCAGAGGATATGCCCAGTACAGCTGATGAGAAAAACAAGGGAATACTGCTTCATCCCTAAACCTGCAATCTTTTGACATAGAAATTGAGGATTTACGAATGTCTTTTGACCTTTTGAAAACCTTATACAATTAATGCACAAATATTTTTATCAAAGATATTTTTATTTTGATAATTTATTTTGCTATTTTAATTTGTAAATGTATTGTATATTTGAAGAAAAATATTATTTATCTAGGACCTTCTTGGTGAGACAGAAACATGCCTTTGAAATATTCTGGATTCACTAAATCTGGTATTTTTTTTTGGCCTTGGAGATCACCTGGTTCAGAAAGAATTCAGCAAATTTATATGATAATACATTGCTGACCAAATCAGGCTTCAGCAGACATTATTTGAATATGATGTTTTATAAACCCAACATATGACAGAGATATAAAGTTCATTGGATTTCAGGATTCTTATGAAATTCTCTACTGAATTAGAAAAAACCAAAATTATTTTCAGTTTTTCATAAATTGGAATTTTGGGAAATCTTTTTATTATTGTTGTTTTTAAAATTATTGTATTTTTAATTTTTTTTTTTTAAGTTTAGAATGCTTGAGTAAAATCTGGTTAGTGTGTGTGCATGTTTTCCCATTCCAACTTTTCATGTCATCCCTATAAAGGCAGTGCATTACGTGCCTTGCAATTACCTACACATCATAGCATGACATAAGAGCTTCAGCTATTTTTAATTTTTTAATTAAGAATTGTTTGGCTTGATACTGATTAATCTCCCTCGTCTTTGTTTCTAGATCAAAGTGGCTCATGTTCATGTCGTAACAAAATGGTTTGATGACTTTGCTGGGACACAAACAGGAGCCACTTTGATCTAGAACAAAGAAAAAATGTCTTAAACAGCACCAGATAACAGCTGCTCTTTGTGATTGTAATGGCAAGTAAAAGGAGAATATTTCAACTATTATTCTTGTCATAATATGACATGATAGAGTAACTACTTCTGACATGTAATTTAATAGGTACAAATAATATTATTAGAATGAAACTCCATAAAATAAGATTTTTTTTTTTAATGGAGAAGCCTTCATTTATAAAGTGGCAGCTTTCATCTGTACACGTTTCACCACCAACTGAATTCTGTTACAAGTGCCTTTGTGATGGAAAATACTTAGTTTGACCAAAAATTGAGGAACAGCTGTCATTAGCTTGGGGTCCTCAGTGTGCAGCCTCCTGGGATGCAGAGATGCTCTGGCAGATGTGCCCTGTACCAGGGGATGGGACAACAGCTTTGCACTGCTCGACTAGGAGGGGGGTGCTGACTGCCACTGAAAAGTGGGGAAGCTGCAGCATTTCTTCCAAAAAGACTTACTTGCTCAGACTTTTTTCTGAATCTGCATGTAAACAGCCCTTGTGGTCTCAGTAGGGGACTTTGTGACCTCACCTTGTGGCTCTGAATAATGTCTCTCCCTGGGGCACAGAGAGCTGCAGTGGGAGGGGAGGTTTCCTCAGCCCACCACAGCTGGGGTCTCACTCCCAAATCAAGGACCCTGCACTGCTGGCAGCGGTGGTGTTATGTGGCCATGACCCATTAAACCTCCCCCCTCACCCCCTGGCAGATGCCAGGGCAGCAGGGGCCCGATACAGCCCTTCCCCTTGTCCCTGCAGCCTGGCCACCAGCCCACCTGGAGGCACGGCCAGGACCAGAGAAGCCTTCTGGGATCTGGGGCCAGGAGGCCCAGTCTGCTCCCAGCCAGCAGGCAAAGTTTGCTGAAACTTTGGGAGCTCTCAGCAGGGCTGCTGGCCAGCCTTAGCCACAGGTGCTCCAGTGAGGAGCAGCAAACAAAACCTAAATTATTTTGTGTATGTAAATTGTCTCCTGAAACAGGCATTTGGCAGCCCTAATGGTTTTCTGCATGCCGGGGTGTAGCCAGGCACTAAAATAAGTCAGGCTGTAGGAGGGATGGGAGGTGGGAGATAGGGAAGACTCTTTTTATATTACTCCCCTTGCTATATTAAGAGGCACTGTTCCCTTTCCTGGCTTGAGAAAAAGCTCTCCCTCGCCTTGCAGACGGTCTCCCATCCTGGTTTAACTGCTCACAAACCAGGATTTAGAATCCTTGTTCTTGGTCTCAGCACCTGCACCCCTGTGACCTGCAGGGATGTGAGGAGGCCGTAGCTGAGCCTGGCTGCAGGGTAAGGCTGTGGCAGCTGACACCAGGCATTTTTGGGCTGCCCTTGTGTCCTGACTGCAGATGAAGAGAATCTAGGTAACCAAGCATTTGAGGGAGGTCCTGCTCTTCCCAGAGAAGGCTGCGATGGCCAAGGGGATTGCTTCTTTTTTTTCTCCTTATTTTTTTCCCCCTTCTCTTTCCCCCCACCCAAGGCTTGCAGCTGGGTGTTGCTGGGGGTGAGGCTGACAAAGGGTGGATAACTTTGGATGTACATGTTTTAAATCATGGCACTGAGCCCAGAGCTTTTTGGATGAGTGCCGCCTTAGTATTGTGGAAATCCAGGGAAATAAATAACTAATCATTGACACACAGTCTCTGCTCATGGCTGGCTACTATAGGTGAATGTAATCCCGTAACAATGACAATTTACAAGTGCTTCAGGCACTCTGTAATTCCCATCCTTGGAAAAGGATCAATGAGATAGATGTTTAATCAGTGACCTCCCCCTATCCCTAGAGCTGCACCGGCTCTGCTGACACAACTTCTTGCCTCGCTGGCAGCCCGGCGCTGCTGGAAGCCGACAGAAGTGAGGAGGAACTGAGAGCAGGCTGTTTTCTTCCCGGAGTGAGTGGGAGTAGGGAGTGGGCAATGCTGCTCCCCCGCTCGTCACAGCTGTTGTTTTCCGCCTGAGCGAGGGGAAGAGATGGAGGAATGGAGAAAGCTGGATCCCACCAAGCTGCTGTCCCTGCACCCCCTGCAGAGCCCAAACCCATCCCAATCCATCACGCTGCTCAGAGTAGTAATTAATGGGTGTTACAGCGTTCCCGAAGAGAGCAGCTCAGGTGAAAGCGGAGCAGGAACACTGATAGCCCCAGGTGCCCATGCAGTGCCTGGCAGGTTTGGCATAGCTGGCTGGGGAACTCTGGGCTCCTCACCACAAAGGGGATGGGAGCAAAGTCTGTGCCAGGGGTCAGGGAATGCTGGATAATACCTCAAGCCCTTTCTCTGAATGTGAAGATTTATTGTTTTTCCATGAAGCCTAAATACCGAGTTGCAGTGGAGGTGACAGTAGCTTTTAGTTCACCAGGGTTTTGGATGAAAAGCAAGTCAGAGGAGTGATCCCACAGGGACATGTGCATATTTATTCATCCTGCTCATTGATGTTTGTGGGCTACAGCCTGAACAGAGCAGCTGAAATTACACTCTTTGTGTGGATATTGCTATTAACATCTACCCTTAATGACAGTGTCATCGTTCCTACACAAATTACTTCACCAGAGAAAATGCAGGGGATCCCTGCAGTTAGGACTGCCTGGTTTGTGAGCCAGCTGCTGTGGCACAGCCAGGCTCTGCATCCCCAAAATGCTCTCCTTTTCTTCAGTAGTGCAAAGGGAGTAAAACCTGAGGGTCAGGGTGCTCTGTGGGTCATCCTCGTACGGGGATGCAGAGGAAACCCTTGTCTCTGTATTTCTGGTGCATGTAGGGATGTTGTGCTGATGACAGGGCTGTGAGGAGGATGAGGGAGCAGGATGCTTGGACTCTGACCTGTGGGAGTCACAGCTCCTTGCTGGGGCTGCCTACTACAAGACATCACTCCTGAGGCTTGGTGCACACCCAGTCTGTTCAACGATGGCAACTTGAGGAGTGCAGGAAACACATCAAGGAGCATCTATCAAAACTCCATAATGACAAATTAATAAATTCCTCTGTGGTGTCCAGAGGATTTCCCTCTGTGCTCTCATCATGTAAATGCTGGTTTACTCAGGAAAACCCAATGTGTATTTTAAAGCCTGATATACCACTGTGATGACATTGAGTACTAATTCCAGAAATGACCCATTCCCATTGCTGGAACAAAATCCCACCAGTTTTCCACTGTAGGACCATGTTTACCTTGTGCTTTGTATAAGATCAAGGTCCCCTATGGAGCCTCCAATACTGGGAGACAACTAATACAATATTTTTCAACAGGAATGTTTCTAAGGGTAGAAAATAAGCCATTTGTTAGCCCTTACATCTATGTAAGTGCCATCCTGTATTTTATTCCCTTTTTCTTCCTTCTTTCCCACTCCCTCACTTTTTCTCAAGCTCACTAGAAACAGCTCCTGGTGCTAAGCGGAGCTCCAGTCTGACAGTGTGACTATTGAGTACATCCAAGATTTCTTCCTGCAATATCAGGTGTGCTTTGAGGATTAGACAGCAGAGCCCTCACCAGATGCCTTTGCTATCAAACCTCACAAAATCTGCTCTGACAGGGGCAGGCGATCCCCACACAGAGCTTGCTGACAGGGCTGTCTGCCTTGTGATGCTCAGCTTTATTTTTGGAGCGCTTGGAGTCTTGAATGTGTTAGGTTCTGAGATGCCATTTTGCTTTCTCCCAAAATAAATTCACAGTCTTTGTAGTTGAGGGCAAAAATGCCAAGTTTATGTTTTTCTTTCCATTGTTAAAGAGAAGACAGAAGAATTATCCTTTAAAGCTACTTTCTATATGTATTTCAAAGAAAGAAGAAAAAGCATGAGGTCTTCTTTGCTCTATAGATCACCTTGAATTCCTATTTGCCACCCTCTTGGTCCTTGGTGAAAAGAACCAAAATATAGTGAATTTTTACCTTTTGTTTTCTTTTCTTTTTTACAATTATCTCCCCAGCTGAAATCCAAGTGATGGTCCTGGGGCAGCAGCTGGCCCCTGTTCCCCTGGGACTGTGCTGATTACATTTTCTCTGGGCAGGCTGGGATGCAGTCTGTCCCTTCTTGGGCTCCCACTGTGGGATCTTTACTAAAATTTTTCTTCCAAAATGAAGGCAGAAATATTTAAGCAGATGCTACATTTTTACTTGTTTTCTTCTTTGATCTTCTGAGGACTTTCCTTGAAAAGGATGGAGAAGGGAGGATGTAAGAGGATGGATGTTACCACAGTGCCTCAGGCTTTGGTGAGATTAAAGCCTATCTTGTGGTCACCAGAAGTTGGTAGCAGAAAGTAAAGGTGGGTGACACTGGCTTTTGCTTTCCTGTTTGCATGAGATTTGTCTGTGCAAGGCTGATCTTCAGGTCAGTAGGACATCAGCACTGCTGTAATGCCAACTCAGCCTCTGTCACTGACAGAGGGCTCCCAAAAAAGGGAGTTGTTCTGCTGTCCAAACTGCAAAGTCACCTAATTCATTGTGGGCACAGCTGGGTTGGGAACCATATCAAGAGGAGATGTTATAGGTTTCCTTGCTGCTGTAAGTAGGTGGGAATAAAAGAGTATGTGGCACTTAGGGACATGGTTTCATGGTGGACATGGCAGTGTTAGGCTTATGGTTGGACTCAACGACTGCAAATATTTTTCAACCTAATTGATTCTGTAATTCCAAGGTGAGTAAAAGGGCACATTCAGACATTAAATGTACTGTTAATACCCCAAACGTTGTACACTGCCTGTGAGGTTTAACCTATAAGACTGACTGTCAGTGTGGCTGTGCCCAGATGGATTGAGGTGTTTAACTTGGGAGTGTTTGATCAGGCTTGCTGTTATCGGGTTTACTGGAGTTGGTGCAAAAGCCTTTCTTTTGCCTTCGTTTGTTTAAATATGGGATTAATTGATTTTTAATTAAATAGACTAGGACCACATTCCAAGTGAAACTGAGCATTTTCTTAAGCTAAATAAATGTTTGAAAAGGGGATTGTGTTGGTTAAGGAGACAGCGGCTGGGGAGCTGCAGAGAGCTGCTGGGGGGGGGGCAGCTGTAACCTCCATCCCTGTGTCGGGTGTCTGTGGGCTGCCTGCCCTCTGCGGAGCGATGCCGGGGCTCTACGGCCCGGGGCTTCCCAGCCAGTGTGGCTTTGCTCCTCTGAATGGATCCAATTCCTGCTGCGAGTGGAGCCAGCAGCGCCCGCGCTTTGGCACCCGCGCTGTGAGCGGCTCCATCGGTGGGGCTTCTGCGCGCTGTACCAACGTCACTCCTCGACACACAGCTCCCTGCCTGTGCCAGAGCGAGCGGGAACAAATGTGCCCCCATTCACACACAGCCAAGGTGCTTTCAGCAGCTCTGAATGGAGAGGGAGGGCTCGTGGGGAGAAGAGATGAGTGCCAAGATGCAGCAGAGAGGCAAGGCTGAAAATTTCTGTTCAAAGGCCACAGACGTGTGAGCTTCCACCAAAGGGAAGCAAATACCCCATCTTATCCCAAAGCAACAAACCCCAATAATATGCCCCTTCATCACAAATACAATTTGCAAAAAAAGGATATTTAAGCCAAAAAAAAAACACCCAAATAAACATGGAGTGTTGTGCAAGACCCTGGGAAGGCTCTGAATTTGAACGCTCACCCTGGCTTGCTCCAAACCTCTGCTCCAGCAGGCAAACATCTACCTCTGTGCCTGCCCACACACATGGCTGTCATGTTCCTCCCACCTCCTGCATCCCCATCAGCCCAGGATGCAGCAGATGATTAATGCCAGCAGAGCAGGCATGCGAGTAGTATTTGTCTTGATCCTAAGTAAATAAGATGCGTATGGAAATAACTGAATAAACAACCATATTTTAACTGCAGCTCTTCAGGGGTATATCATTTAGTGCTGATGTGTTCGGAATATTAGGGGAAATCAGGCAGCTTCCATGTGGTTTCGTGATTCGTTTTGATTCTGTTTATATATTGCATATCCTTTGTGGACCTGGAAGACAGAAATTCTCCCTCTTGTGACTTGATTGCCTTGCTGCTTCCTACTCGGAAGCACTGCAAGGGATTGGCAAGGGCTGAGTGCTGCTTTCTGAGCATGATGCTCAGTACTGCTGATGGCCATCAACGCCCTAAAAATATTTGAGACTGTTGAGGCTTTAGTTACCATATAATATCTATCTTCTTAGAACTCCGGGTATCACAGGTTGCTGCTCCAGCTATTCAAAAAATGTTATTCAACTTCCAGTGAAACTGGTGAAAATTTGGGTTAGGCCCAAGGCAATATTTTCCAGGCTGGTGAAATATGCTGTTTTCCCAGACTTGCATGCATCATTCCCATCGAGCATAAAAAAAGCACAGGGAAAGTGCAATGCAATTCAAATCAAATCACACAATGTTTTTTCTACCCCTTTCTCTTCCTCCTCCCCCAGTTCTCCTGAAAACAAACAAAAACAAAATGAAAGAAAATGAACAAAAACAACCAGGGGAAATAAGGGAGAAGGGGTTGTTCAGTACTGAAGTGCTACATAATTGCAGGTTTCCCGGAAAAACACCCAGGGAGTGTTACCCCCGGCTAGCGATCCTTTCCGTGCTGCCTGGGACACTTGGGCTATTTTTGGCACTTTTTGAGGTGTCTGGGAATGGGGCACAGCTGCATTTTGCAGTAAGGGCTGCTCACCCTCTTGATGCAAATGTTATTCCTGTGACAAATTACTGGATTAAGATTCATGTTTCACTTGTCCAAGATGTTTACAATAAGAAGCAGCCCCCCTCCAGGCCGGCAGAGCATTCCCTGTGCCATAGCTTGGCAGTGGTCACCAGGAGGAATTGCTGGAGGATGCAGCACTCCCAGGGAGAGCTGAGACCAGCTGTGCACGGTGCAGGGAGAGCCCAGCTCCACCGACTTGGTTTAAATAAACCTCTGGCTGCCAGAGCTCCTTTACAAGTTGGCTGCACTTTGCAGGGGGAGATGGATGGCCACAGGTTCCCCCCTCTCCCCTGGTGCCAGGCATGATGGCAGTGCTGAGACCCATTAGGAGGATGGATGGGGAATATAAAAGGGTGAGCCCAAACACCAGCCACTGGGAGGCTTTGAAGATTCGGCTTTTTGTTATTCATCTGCTGTGCAGAAGGGAGTTAATTGGTTTTATACCCAGGGAGCAAAGGGAAGCAATTTGGCCCTGGGTTTCCCATCTCTAATTGCATGCCTGCAGCTCTCTTCTCGCAGGGAGGTGACAGGAGCTTTGCCATTGATTTCAGGAAGCTCAGGTGTAAGCTTCAAGTTTCACATCTTTATTTTTTTTTTCCTTAATATTTAGGATTTTAGACATGTCTTGGAATGATCCTTGTGACAACTTCATGAAACCCATCTGGCTTCTCTCTTTTTTCTTTTTTTTTTTTTTTTTTTAAATTGTGTTTCAAATGCATCTGTGCAAACCTAAACAAGCCATTAGTGATATACACCCTGTGAAGTGTGAACTCCTTGTGCTTGGAGCTTGTTATCAATGAGTGCAAATTCACCAAGAAAGGCATTTCCAACAGGGCCTCCTGTCCTTGATAACTCAGGTGGTGTTTGTGCAGATAAATCAGGGCACCAAAGCATTTATTTGCTTCTAGTGACAGGCACCATCTGCTACTTGCCTGTGAAGCTTTCAGGAAGGAATGCTGCCTGCCTGCCATGCCCAGGGAGGCTGTGGAATGGGGATAATGCTGGTGGCTGCAGCGGCAGTGTTTGAGGATGGTACATCTGCAAGGTCGAGTGCAGGCACAGCCAGTGGTGCTGGCTGTGGGAGGGGAAGGGTAGCTCAGGTGCAGGCTGGCACGACCTTGGCCAACAGCCTCCAGGTGGGAATGAGCATCTCTGGCTACCCACACTTAGCCATGACAGCATCCTCTACAAACCCCATCATGGCTTGAAGAGATGGCAGGCTTAGAAATGTTCCCCCATGGCTTCTGTGGATCCACCCACAAGAGCTGGATAGATCAGCAGGAGAAAATACCCACTCGGGAAGACCTGGGGTATCCCTGGGGCACAGCTCTCAGGGTTTGGGATAACGAGGGACCAGAGATGTGCCAGATAGTAGGTGTGAAGCCTCGGTGGTAGGCTGGGTGTCATTACTGCCCTCCCCTGTGACAGCAGCCAAGCTGCACTGCCTCGAGGTGCCCAGGATGGATCTGCTGCCTTCATTAAGGTGCTGCCAGTGGGAGGCTGGCTCCCGCTCCTGCCGAAGTGAACCCTGAGGTTTGGCACCACCATGCTGCCATCTGCAAAGTGAGGAGAGGGTAACAAGCTGGTGGAGGTGGGAAAAGGCTGTGAAGGGGTTTGGCGGAGAGGGGTTCTGAACATCACTGTGGCCTTATATCCAAGAATAATGCTGTCCCCCACTACATATATATGTATAGATATAATTTTTTAGAGCACAATGGGACTTTTCATGAGGAATTAATTGCTCTTCTTTTTGGATAAGTAAGCAATTCCCTCCTGGAAGAAGTTCCCAGGAATTTTGTGCTCTCGCATGCCTGTGCATTTCAGTAGGGTCAGCCCTCTGTGCAAGTCAAATTCATGCAAAACACCATACATGTAGGCTCTAGTCTACTGGGTTTAGATCAGAGACGGATCAGATGACTCACAGGAATCTATGGAAATAGATCAAAGTAGCAGCACACATTTGAAGGGAGCGTTCGGCGGGGAGCGGGGCTTTTCGAGCACGGCTCAGAGCATGAGTCAGAGCGTGGGCCGGCGTGGGTGGCGGCGTGGGCGGCTGCAGCTGTGGGTGTCGGACCGAGACAGACGCTGCAGAGAGATGGCTGCAATTAAGTAGTTAGTGAAATGACTGTAATAGTAAAATGAATTTAAAGGCGCAGGTTGCAAACGCAGCGTTTCCCAGCTAGATCCTTCCCGGCAGCTCCGGGGCTGGCGGGCGTTTCCCGTTGGATGCCGTGCTCCTGGAGCCAGTTATCGCTGCTGATGTGGGAGGTAACTCGGGTAGCTGCTGGTTGGAAATGGGCTGGTTTCCAGCCGCTGTGCGCACCTCCATGAGGGCACACGGTGCAGGCCGGGACCCTGGCAGAAGGAAGGGGAGCTGAGGGGAGGAAGGAATGTCAAGCAGAGGCAGTAAGGGAACAAGGAGAGGAGAACAGATCTACATTTACTGGGAATAGTTGCAAAACGCCCACGCACTTCTGTGGGACTAGGATCATGCCCAGAGCTCACAGAAAAGCTAGAGCTGGTGGGGATTTTTTTTTATGTTGCCCATCACTATTGTTTCTAGGGACTGGTGCTGGATCCCACTTGAGACACGACCCCGGTACTCCAGCCCAGAAAGCTCTTGGGCTGTACCACTGCATTTGCAGTCAATGCAAATCCCTTGCAACCAAGAGCCTCCAAGGGACCTGGGTTTGGCTCCTTTGCTGTTGGCCTCGGTGGCCCTGCAAAGCGAACAGCATCCATATTACACTGTCTGGCCGACTCCATCCCGGGGGAACCCCGCCTCGCTGCAGCCCCGTGTGGCAGAGTTTTGGGAGGAGGGTGGAAGTGGAGCGAGACTCTTCCTCACTGCTATTTTTAGGTATTGCTATTTCATGCCCTGCCAATCAGATGTGATGAGTGTGCGTGACATGAGAGAAATCTGAATAAAATAAATAAGTCAATAAAGCCCTCATTTGGTAAGGGATGTAGGAAACTCAAAACTTGTGGTCACAAACCTGCATAACCAGCTAAACTTCCTTGCATGACTTGGGCAAGGGATCAGTGGAATGATACCTGCTTTGGGCTGATATCTAGGCTTTTGATGTTCAAACTTCACTCCTATGCAGCAGCACTGCTGACTTAATTCATAGTATTAATTTACTTGAGTCTTTTAGAATTTTTATGTGTTTTGAGGAGAAAAAATTTTCAAAATCATTCTCAAAGGCCAGCTTTGCCATTCTGTTACAAGATGAGAGATAAATAATTCCCTATGTGTTTTCCTGCCTCTTTTAATGATGAATTGTAATTAGATTTGCTGCCAGCAAGTGCAAGTGGCTCAGGCATCTCATGTGCCATGAGGATGTTGTGTGCTGAAGCAGAGCTCCCAGAAGAGATGTCATCCAGGTCCTACAAATGGGCCCTGCACATTTCCAGGTCTGCCAGTCCAGGATTGCCTGTAGGCTTCAGAAAACCTCTTAACTTCTGGTGGAAACCGTGAGGGTTTTTAGTGGAATTTTGATAAAGTAGCCCTGCCAGGAGACATGTATACTGGGGATTTCCTTCTCCACACAGATGGCTGTGGAAAGAAGGCTTTATAATTTTCTGATTTTTTTTTTTTTTGAGGTGTTGTGCACAGGGAAGGGTCTACAGGATTGCTCTTCACTCTGATTGATATGCAGAACAAATTTTAGCAGGGAGAAAGGGTGTTATTTTGAATAATTAAGAAAACACACCCCAAAAAACCCCAACCTCTTGAAGTAGTAGATGTGTAAAATTAATGTATTTTTAAAAGTCAGTGTAAGTGCTTCTAAATGTGTCCACTGTAGCATACTCTGCCCACGCAGTTGCAGCATTTCCCAGCACATATGAGCAGCCCTGTCTCTGCTATCAGAGCTCAGCATGGCCACCATCAACTCCAGTGCCCAAATCTCACCTGCTTTCTAAACCTCAGAAACTACTCCAAAACTACACCAAGCCATGGGTGCAACGATTTGCTTTTTGTGGCTACACAAGGTCATGCTGACACAGCTGCCCAGTGTGGTACCTTCACATCTGGTTATCCCTGCCAGCAGGGAGGAAAGGCACCTGGTAAATGAGTTGGGAGACTTTGAGGCTGGGTAGTGGATGTCCTGTACAGATGTGAGGTACTGTACAAAAGTGAGGTGAAACTGTCAGTTCCAGCCACCCTGGTGCTCACCTCACTTGCTGCACTTCCTAGGACACTGCCTGCAAAACTTACTGGAGACAGCTTAGGTTTGCATATTAGGTAGGTTTTAATTTACAACACTCTGTGTTCTACAGAGGTATTACCCATCATAATTTAAAATACTTAAAATTATGGATTAGAAAGGGAAATAAATTTAATTGCAACATTATTTTTTTGAGACAAACTTCTATTCCTGCCTGTTTTCAGATTGGGGTGCAATTACAGTGTGTCAGAGCTCAAGTTTCCTTTGCCCTCTTCGATTGCCAGGCTGTCAGACCCCTGCCTTTCCCCACCTCCCAGCTCTGTAATTTAGCTGCTGCTCTGCCATGACACTTGGCTGTGGTTTAATTATGATGATCACTCAATATGGAAGGCTGTTTCAAGGGGGCTGAGGGCTGAGTGCCTTGAGCCCATCCTGCTTGAAGGCTCTCCTGGAGCCAGGGCTGCTTCCCAAAGCTTTGCCCAGCAGGTTGGGATGTGGTGGGTGTGCACTCAGCAGGAGGGCTTCACATCTCGTGGGAAAAGCATTTTAGGTTTAAAACCAGGATCAGATGCCGGATGTGCAGCATGCAGGAGAGAGTCTGGAGCCGTTAACCATCAGTTTTCTGCTTCCTCATTTTGTGTAAAATCAGGTCTTTGGTGTTTTTTGTTTTTTCCCTGTGGCACTTGGAGCCCATGTGTTCTGCAAGCACCCCGAGCAGGAGCACCACGCCTGCCCACATCCCCACTCCCCCAGTCCTGCCCATGGTCCTCGCCCCAGCCCACTCACGCTGACTCATCCTCCCGCCCCGCCTCACCTTCACACGCTGCTGTTGCTGCTTCTCCACTCCCTGCATCACTCCGTCTTCCTTTTTTCTTTTTTCTTTTATTTTTTTTAATGCTTCTTGAAGCACTTAAAAATCAAAACCAATTTTTCTTGCCATTCCCCTTGTCCCTGGGGATGGCAGTGAATGGCAACCTCTTGACATGCTTGTTTGTCACCTCATACTCTCTGTGGTTAAGTCAAGATGTCAACCAGCTTGTGGATCTGTCCAGGTGCTTCAGGGGATGGTGCCCTGGTCCCTGAGATCTTTCAAACTTTGTTCCCCTTTAGTATCGGGTCCCACAACCCAGCTGGATGAGCACCTCTCTTGGCTTTCGTTTTCCTGGTGGTGGGATTCCAGGTAGGAACATTACAAGTGTTATTTTAAAGCTGCTTCTGCTAAATGTCATAACTGAATTGTTGTTGAACATTTAATGTTTTGGGAATCATTGATACCAAAACATTTCTCTCATCTCTTTTTCTGGATCTAAAGGACTCCTACTGGGACTTCTCTGGTGCCCTCCTGCTGGTAGCTGCAGCAGGACCTGGTGGTGGCAGAACTCTGATCACCCCTCACAACCTGTGCCCCACAGGCAAAGGGGCTTTGGGCTAGGGAAAAACAAAACAACTCAAATTTGAAAGTTTTCAGTTGAAAGGTGCACTGAGATGAAGAAGGGAAGAAACAGGATGGGATATATGCCATGGACTCAGGTGGATAATTCATTCCCACCAGTGACGGCCCCACCAGAGCTCTGACACAACCAAGCAATTTGGCTGCTGCTGCACTGGGCTCACAGCAGACACTGAGTGTAAAGAGGATAAAACCATTAGAATAACACTTTTTTTCATGTAAATGCATTTTAAAAATGTTTTTTAATGACAGTTCCCCACCTGTAATGGAGAAAGGGGTAAGTCATTTTATATGCTGCAGCCAGGGACATGTTTCTGGCAGTTTTGACTTTGGTCAGGAAAGACTCTTCTGGAGAAAATCATGATCTCTGTGCTTGTAGTCTGGTCTTTCTGCAAGAGAAGGAAAATTTGAGGAGCACCACAATTGTGCTCTTTTGAGTGCCTTTCCAGTGGCAGTTCAAGAGGATGACTGTGATGGAGTTCATCTGCTGCAGCATCTTCCCAGGGTGAGCCAGGCCTGCTGCCCTGCCTTCAGACCAAGGACAATTGTGCTGTCCTGGCCCAGCTGGGCCCCTCTCTGCCCCCTTTCCCACTCCTCACCCTCTGAGTAGGAGGAGAGGGGTCCTCCAGGCCCTGGGAAATGCCAGGCCTGCCAATGATGGTGCTGCACTTGATGAAAAAAATCACAATATTCAGCCATTGCAAAAATATGTCAGAGTACAGAGTGGCAGTTCTGAGGTAACATGTGCTTTGGTGTTTGGTGTAACATCAGCCTCTGTTCAAGGCCCATTAATGTCCAGTTAAAAGATGACATTTCATTTCCTTCTGATTTTTCCTTTTCCCCCCCTTCTCCTTTTCTGAGTTCCAGTTTCTTTTATCTCTGCCCTGCCACAAGGCTTGGCTTTTGCTCCCCAAGGCTGTAATCTCTGAGCAAATATCCTTTGCTGATACACTTTGTACCAGCTAAGGAGCAGCTCCATGTGCCTTGGGAGATCCGGTTTGGCCACACGTAGCATTTACAGAGTGGATTTGTTTATTTAAATAACTTTTGTATTTTCTCCCTTCTTGAACATTGGTAGATGTTGGGGTGCCAGAGCCAGCTATGCTCTGAAGAGGGAGACAGGAACAGTTGGGTGTTTTCTTGCTGCCTGTAGCCACTGTAGCAGAAGGGCAGGAGGACACATTCCCTGCCATGAGCCTCCCAGAGCTCCAGGATGAATGAGGACTGGAAAGTGAAAGCTGGAAATATGCAGCACTCAGGCCACGCAAGCACTTCTTTCTGTGTGTTTTTGGTCTACTCCTCCCCCTGCTGCATGTGTACCTGGGAAATGCTGCATCCCTGATAGAGCATCTCCATCCTGAGATGATGACTTCAGTTGTGATCTTGCTTAATTTCTGGCAAGAATGAGCATGGGTCATTTCAATCCTGGTGCTGTGGAGCAGTGCTAGGGCCACGTGTTTCTGTGTTAGTTGTGCTGCTCAAGCTGAGCTGTTTGCTCAAATCCAATAAAGCAAATCTCTTATGTTTTGCTTTCCTGAGCATCCCCCAGATGCAGGGACTATGTTGGTCACCCTATTATTTTATTCTTTCATTTTAAACGTTTGCTGAAGCATTTAATTTCTGTAAAACTCATGCTTTTCATGGTCTTTTAAAATTTGATGAAAGTCTCTTGCACCAAGCAGGGTGATGGAAGCAATGTTAGCCACCAGTCCTTACAAATGACTCATCTCTATTTCAAGGTGTTCCAGGTTAGCATAGGCTGATGGAGCCTGTAAGCAGGAGATGGGCCTGAGGATATTTGAAGTTATGCAGGGGGATGTCAGACACTTGTACTTCCACCCTTTCACAGGGTTTTTGACAGTGTGTTTCTATGAAGCATCCATCCTCCCCTTTGTATTTGTTCCAGGAGGGGAACAAAATACAAGGCTGTATGGATTCTGGAAAAGACACCCACATTCATGGCAGCATTTAGGAGCAAAACCAAAGCAAGAGAACATGGCATGACTCCTGACTTTAAGAACCATACTAATCAGTGTTTATACTTAATAGTTAAAATTGCTTTGATTTGCTCCACTGCTAGTCACTCAGCAGCCGAGGCTTTGTGGCCCAGCAGCTGCTCATGTGGAGGATTCCCCCAGGTGATGCCTCCTTTCTGGGTGGGACAGACCTGAACCTCAGGCCTCTCCTTTTGGGCAAAGCAATGGTTGTCACTCCTTCTTACCAGTGGTCCAGCACAGCCAAAGGCACTTACCCGGGGTGCAATTCCTGTTATCCTGGGGTTGCTGTCCTACTGACAGTTCCCCAGCCCATGAGTCACCCAGAGACCCCTTTTGCAGACTCTCTCTGCAATGTCCTCAGGACCAGGGGAGTCTGTAGTGCCAGTGGTGTAGAGGTTTGGATGAGTTCCTGGTGGTTTCGTGACACTTTCCCTCCAGGAGATGATGCACTGATAGTGATGGGCTGATTAGCGCAGCTGCTGGGCAACATTGCTGAAGCCCACAGTGTTTCTGGTGAGCTGATTGAGAAGAGACTTGAGTTCCAAGGGATCTCATTGAGTGAAAGCAGTTGTTGAAGTGTTTTAGAAAATGACCTGTATAGTGTTTACCTCAAGCTCTGAAATTGCTGTGAGATGAAAAATTGCTATTTGCCTGTGTTTTCTCACTTAGTGCTCACATCTTGGAATGGGATGCTTTGGGAGTCTCAATGTTTCTGAGAAAAGAAACCACTCAAAGCCTTGCTCTTGCACATCCTGATAAAATCCTCCATCTGTGTATCTACACAGGGCTGGGCAGTCTGCATCTGGAAACTTTGACCTCGTGGAAAGAGCAGTGCAGGCTGAAGTGGCACCAAATAGTGATATTTCCTGAAAAAACAGTTATGAAGCATTGGTACAGTTAGTGCCCCTAAGGAAGCAGCCACGGGTCGGTTGTCAGGCATCCTTGCCCTGTATGAGGGTTGTGTGTCCTGTTAGAGAAGTGCCCAGTGGGAGGTGGCTCCTGAAATGCTAGCCAGGTCCTCAATGTGGGATGTAAGGTATCTCTGGGTGATTCTGGTCCTTGTCCAGGTGGAGGACAACTCCATTTATCTCCTGGCCAGGACCAGGCTCCCTAGGCACCTTGATTTGGGGCCAGGCTTGTTGCCCCGGGCAAGGGATGCAGTGTCAGCTGAAATGACAACTTATTTCCATGTGACACCTGCTGGTAAGAAGAGGCACGGCTGCCCTTTGGAAACGGGATCTGCTCGTGCCTTTTTATTTTTCCAAAAAGCACTCATCTCTTACACCCTTCTTCTGCGGGGTTTATTGGTGCTCCTGGTTGGTATTCTCAGCACTCTGACTCATTTATGCAGGTTGGAAAGTACTTTTCAGGGGCGTTTATGTGTACAGGATGTATCTCTTTAGGTGTTTGATTTTTTTTTTTTTTTTTTTTTTTTTTTTTTTTTTTTTTGGTTCTGTAGAAAATGGGCTTTCAAAAAGCCCCATCCCTAAACTAATTAAACTTGGACTAATTTCAGTGGCAACAGAAGCTGCTCTGAATGTGAACCAGTATAATGATATGAAAGCAGGGAGTGCCTGACCCACAGAGACTGGCAATACATTGGCCCACATTTTCTGAAGAAAAAGTAAATATGCTGGCTGAAAAAGAGATATTCTGTGTGCAGTACTTGATAATGTTTGTGGTGAGGACTGCTCCCTGGCTACAGAGAAAACATTGACTTCCTGAAGGCCTCTCCCTGCTTATGCAAATCCCCCTGAGCTTATCCTGAAATCCAGCATCATCCTGAGAGCACTGGCAGGTTTCAAATATGGCCCTGAGTGCTACTAAGGTTGTGAACCCCTGATTTACAGTGTCACTGTAGTCTTTGGCTGGCTGTTTAAGAAGAATATCATTCAACAAACAGTAGTTGAATGCATTCATGTCAAGTGAAATCATTTCTTTTAGAGGTTTAGTTGTCAGGTATTCATTAAAGCAGGTTTCACATCAAAATGATCGTCACTAATACAGTGAAAATATCTTTTAGAGCTTTCAGGATTTTTATGTTGCATTGTGTAAATGCTAGATCTCTGCTGGTATGGAAATGTCTTCCTGGACCTACACAGTAGGTATGAAACTGTGTTTCTCTGGTGCCCCTCAGAAGAAAATGAATATAGTATGTCAGTGTGGTAGGAACAAGGACATTCCTGGAAGTCCTTTATGTAAATAGGGTGCAATGGATTGTAGCTACAACTTCAGCATAGCACTCCCATCACTTCTGCAAGCTGTTTTTCACCTTGTAAACACTAAAAATTGTAGTTTGTATCTTATTATTTCTGTAAGGTGAAAATTATTGTTCTAACTTCATTAAAAAAAATATGGTTACTGAGTTAAAAGGCAGCTCTGGCTTAAGAAATGGAAAGTAAGTAGCAATCTGGTCACTTCAGACTTTGCATGCTTTGGAGAACTTCACTCATCTGAGAGACTGCTAAACCAGCATTTAGTACAAACCAGTCCTTTTTTGCTGGTCTCAGGCTGGAGAAACCCAGAGGACACAGATGAGGCTGAAGCAGTAAGGGGTTCCAAATTCAGGTTAATGGGAGCTGCAGCAGGCCCAGCTCTCCCTGAAAGTCAGTCAGGTGCCTAAAGAGAGATCAAGGCAGCTCACTTCAGACTAGTTATTTTTGAAGCTCCCGGCCTTGGTGTGTGAATTGATGGCATTTCAGTTGCAAAGAGCAGATGGTACTCGCTAGTGATCCAGGACAGCTTTTTTGCATTAGTGTCAAAAATAGATCAAGTGCCAGCTGTAGCTTTTTTGGGTCAGTAGAGGTGAATTCACAGAGTGATGTGCACAATATTGCAACGTGTAGCAGCAGCAGGGAAAAATCAGGCCTTCCTTTTAGGCTTTTAAATGTCTTAAACTGCTGTTTCTCATGTGTTTTTGCACAGCTCAGCTCCTAGTGCGTCTCACTCAGCAGTGAACTAAACTGCCTGGTGCTATAACAGCATTATCCTGGATAGCTGGAGCTTTCTGTGCGGTGCAATTCAGAGTTTACATCCAGCTCTTGGGAGGCAGCTTTGGCTGTGCTGCTGGTGTGGCATTTCCCGGGGACATGGTCCCTCCCCAGCCCTGTGAGCGGGAGGACTCACTGCATTCCACGGTGCTGGAGGGAAGAAGGAGCTGCCGTGCTCTTGTGCGCCTTCCCAGGAAACCTGGTTTCAGAAGTGCTGGTGGGAAGGCTGCCAAGATGATCTGCCTAAGAGCAGGCAGTGTAAAGAGGAGTTTGAGAGTGTTTTATGTTTATTAGAAAACTGGAGGTGATTCTGATACTCAGCCTACTGCTCGTTTTATGTATTGCTGGAGTTTTGTTGTATTTTAGTGAGAAACTACAGAAAGGTGGTGTAGCATCAGCGAAGATGATCTGTTGTTGTTAGTTTAATTGGGCCATGGCCTCTTTTTTTTTTTTTTTTTTTTTTTTCCTTAAGAAAGCTATGATGCATAAAGGGGAGAGTTTGCATCATTTAAAGGCAAGAAATTAATTGTGTAGGAAAGCTGGTCCACAGGCACACCCTGCTGGCTTGCAGGGAGAGTGCAAAGGAAATACATGGCTACACTTTATAAATAAAGAGACAGCATTCCTGTCTTTTTATAATCTAGATTAACTTTTTTTGCCATGGTATCTCTCTTGGGTTTCACTTTTGAAAACACGAGCAGTGATGTGTGAGCTGTTAAGGAGGGACCTGCAGAAGTCAGGGAGGTTGCCTGGCCAGGAGTGCTCCCACAGCAGATTCCAGTGCTTTTGGAAACCTCTATCAGATTTGTGTGCCTACCAAAATGGCTTCATCATGTAGCTGAAACAGCTAACACCTCAAGTAGGTTGTATAAGACACCTCTCCATGCCCTGAGAGAGGTAAACAATTCTGTGACCATTGTTGGGATTTTTCCACATGAAGAAAATTACCGGAATAGCAACACAGAAAAAAATAAAAACCTGTTCTTTGATTCTGTTCTGGAATCTCTCCCAGATGCCCATGTGATGATTGCCTCCATATGACTTTCCACTCAAAAAAAAAAGAATTAAAAAAAGAAGAAAACAGAAATCAAAGAAATAATGCTCCCTTTATCCCTGAACAAAATGTCTGCAGTGATTTGAAAATAGTTATTCCAGCCAATTTCCACACACAGACCTGCTGCAGCTAACAGCATGACTGAATTACCTGGGAGCAGTAAAGGTCTTTAAATTGTATCTGGCCTTCACAGGGCCTGTATGAAGACTGATATTTTGAAGAGTCGTAGGTGGTGGTCGGCCAGCCTATTTGAATCCTCTCAAGTGGAGCCAATTTAGAAAAATTGCTGTGCAGCTGAAAGCCAAGCCTTTTTCAGAGGTGTCAGCCCAGAGAAAAACCTTGTTCATTAGTTCTGGAGTGGCTGAACACCTGCATTTTTCAAGACACAAATTGCAAGGTTCATATATTTTTGGGAGTCACAAGCCTGGTGGAGACAGAGCTGCCTGGGGAGGGGGGAATGACAAGACCCCTCCCTTCTGATGTATGACCCCAAGGGGGCACAGCTGACTGAGCATCACCAGCCAGGGCTCTCCTCTTCTTCCCCCATCCATGATTTGGATAACCCTGACAATCTGGTACCAGCATAGCCCTGCCTGTGATGAGTGTCCTCTAGATCCCATTCCCTGGCTGCAGCAGCCTGCTGGGATTATGCCTGAGCTCACTGGCCTCAGTTATGTGGGTGAGACTGGAAAAAAAACATTGCCTCATGATAAAAGTAATGTCCTGGAGATGCAGAAATATGGAGTTTGGACTATTTCCCTGTGAAATCGCTGCAGGAAAGGGGGTGAAGGCAGAAGAGGTAGCCAGCAGGGTGAGCAGGCTGCATTCACAGCTACTCAGGAAGCTCCCTGAAGAGAAGGCGCCTTCCCTGGAGGCAACCCACCTTTCCTTTTGCTATTTCTCTTTCTGTATCTGGTATAAATAATGCTTTCATGGACTCCAGGTCTTCCTGACTTGTTGGCAAGGAGATGCTATTACAAATTACAGTGACTAATTCACTCCAAGGACAGAAGAACTTCGAGGTAAACCTGTTGGATCATATGATGATCCAGCCTTCATTCACTGTGTTACTCAGTGCCCAGTGCTTCTGTTCCTGTCAGGTTTGAAATCCTCTTCCAGCCCCTTGCCCAGAAGAGGTAAGTGCAGGCCCTTGCTCTGGAAGGAGAACACTCGGATGCTGTGCATGGGGAGCAGTGGAGCTTGTATCCCTTTCACATCCATAATCGCTTTTATCCTGTCAGGAGGACTTTACCCTGCTGGACAAACTGCTTTTCCGTAAGCATGAGCCACGTTGGTGCCCTTAGGCCGAGGTGCAGTATCAGCTTGTACCTGTAGGTTGTGCCTCTGGATAGCTTTTCCCATCATCTCCAATTGCTCCCCGAGACCCGGCCCGGAAAATGACGCACTTTCTGTCTTACTGCTCGCGGATTATTCTAGTTGGGGAAATTTTTAATCACTCGCATTTTCTAGGTTACCTTTGCATCTGTATAAACCTATCATGAGCTTATTATAAATCAGAGTGACATAGCTGCTGCATGGTAAAATAACCACCAAATGCAGCAACAGCCTTAGTAATAATAATAATCTACACAGATACTTGCTTGCGTATATTTTACAATGCTTTCACATGATTCCAGCAGTGCACTAAACACTTCAAAGCCTTGGGAGACAGATCTTTGCCCTGCAGCACTCTTGGAGCAAAAGCAGTTCAGGGAAAGGGCAATGAGGAAGGGCCTTTCCTGGTTGGGATATTGGAGCAGCGATGTCACTGCATGATTAATTAATGTCAGTGGCATGAGAAAAATGCTGGGGTTGGTGTGTTTTCTATGGTCGAGGGGGTTTTTCTGTTGAATTCTTTGCTATTCATGATGAAATACCTCTGTTGGTGACCACGCCTGATAATGTGCCGCTCCTCAAACTTTGTGAAATGCAGTGAAAAGCCTGGGCTGATTTTGCTAAAAGAACTATGCCTTGCGCTGCTGAGTGGAGAAGTAGCTTGGATATGGCAGGCGCAGGAGGAAACAGGCAGCTTGGCTCAGAACAAGTTGAATTTAGTTACAACAGGTTTCATTTTGTTTTGCTTAATGACTTTGTAGAAGAAACAAAAATTTCCCTTGTTTCTGCACATCCAGTTTGCATTGTTTTTACAGCATGTTCCTTTCTAAGCTCTCCTCCTCCTCTCACACATAAAAAAAGATGTTATTTTGGATTAAGCCATCGCTGTGGTATGCATGGTGGTACTACTCAAGGAAGTAAACAAAACAAAGTGCACCACAACTCTTCCTCTTGCACTACAAACCTACCGGTCTAAAACATTTCTGTTGTTTTCGGCTACCTTTTATGACCTCCCTGGCTTCATTCTGATCGCTGCAGTAGATTTGTAAGATAAGCCATGAAAGCAGTGGTAGACACTATGTGCCCTGCCTGACAGACAAGCCTCCTGCGACACTGTAGGCCTGGTTATCTACAGCGAACCACACACTGGTGTACAAATACCTTGGATTATGATGAGATTAATTTTGGGTGGAGCAGTAAATCCCCATTGACTCTGCACATGCCTCAGCACCCATTCAGCAGGGCTCACGTACTGCTGCTGGAGTGCAGGGTGGCAGCCCCTCTCTCCCCACTGGGAGAGGAGAAAGGATCATGGGGTCCTGGAGGGAGAGATTGTTACGTGCTGTTTTTGCAAAACGCTCATCCTTCAAAACGGAAACAGCACTTGGTAAGGCGATGCTCCGCCAGGCAGGTAGCAAATAAACTGGGCAGCAGCTGCAAGGTGACAAATTTCAGCTTCTCCCTTCAGCTGACGTGACTTTTTCCAGGGACATTATTCCAACAGAATGCTCTTGGGGTTTGAGAAACCACCACATAACTACTGGCATTTCAGTTTTGAAAGTGAGTCATTTCCAAGCTGAGGAGCACACAATGATGCCTTTCAGTGGCTTTTTGCATTTACAGATCCAGTTATCAAAATACAAGTAGGGCAATGGCAGGCATATAGGAAAATCAATGGGGAGACTGCTAATCCTTTATAAAGAAGCAATAGATTCTGCTTTTAACTATGCCAAAGTAATTGCTGTTGCTTGGGAAGAGGAGGCCAACAGCTCAAGATATTCTTGGCCACTGGCTTGATAATCTGCAGCAGACTGAGTAGCCATCTTGCCTGTCACCTTGTTTTAATAGTTCATTGAATCTATGCCTGAATCTGGATCCGAGCAAAAGGTTTTCTTTATGAACAGCACATTTTAAGGCAAATCTGTAATCCACTTTACACAGCAGTGAGGTGTTAATTGCTATGATTTTATGTGTTAGGATTGTTGATACAGAATATCCAGGGCACCACAATCACGCAGAACTAAGTTCAGACTTGCATCTCTGCAGCTCCTTTGAAAATTTAGGACTCAAGATCTGATCTGAGTTCAGTTAGAACTACAAATGTGGTAAGACTTAAACCTGGCTTCCAACTTGAGTGTAGCACAAAAATATATACCACAGTCTGAGTTTTTTTGTCTCTTT
The DNA here is from genome assembly GCA_020086605.1 of Lanius collurio. NCBI lineage: Eukaryota > Metazoa > Chordata > Aves > Passeriformes > Laniidae > Lanius > Lanius collurio. The sequence continues at coordinate 867,296 of JACBWW010000058.1, read as the reverse complement.
CTTTTGCTTCTCAGGATTGCTACTGCAGTAACTGAGCTGCTTGTCATCTCCAAATTGCTTCATACTCCCTGGATTTGAGACAATAGCGGGTTTTTTATGGCTAAGAGGGAAAAAGAGAGTTAGCTGGGCTGGCATGTTTGTTATTACCGATTCTCTGGTGCCCTTTGTGAGAGGGCTCTTGGGAGGGATGAGTCAGGGCCCAGCCCAGACTCCTTGTAACTCAAGTCATTGTTTGATTGGGTTTTCCCTGTTTTCTGTAGTGCTTATGACTGTGCTGCCCAGGGATTGGAGATGAGTGGCAGAGCTCTGCCGAGTTAAGCACTGTATGAACATGTGATGAAGAGACAAGTGCTGAAGAGTTTGCAGGCTATTGTTGGTGGGCAAAGCTCATGGTACAAACATTACACATTCTCTGAGCTGATTGTTTTTGGGGGGCTGGGGTGGTTTTTTCAAATAGCAAAGTCAGCTGGCATTTAGCAAAGGCAAAAAGAGCAATTCTGTTTTCTTCTTTCTGGCTTGACACTGGTACAATGACTTATTAGAGTGCAGGACTATTTTTTTGCACTGAAGACTAAAGACTAAGGGAATAGCTAAACCCAGCTGAGCCCAAAGCTTTGCCTTATAAGGGAACTGCCCGAAAGCGCAGATCTCCGGCAAGCCTCTCCTTGGGAGAGAAATCCAGAAAGCAACGCGGCGATGTGTCAGACCGGAGCTTGCAGAGATGGTCAGAAAAACAACACTCCGTAAAATAACTGCAAACTTCAGCGTGAAGGAGGCCGCCAGCTTCCTTCTGAAGGGCAGTGTGTGCAGTCACACAAAAAAACAGCAACAAGTTTGGCTGAACAGGAGCCTCCTTTGTAAGAGCCAGCGCAGAGTCTCTGTTGCAGGCTGGTACTGTAGTGACTTCTCAGCTGGAAGCTATAAACACTTTCTGACTACCAGGCACTTTCAGCTGGATGGAGAGAGCTCTTTCCCCTGGTTTAGGAAATGCTCCTGGTTGTCACCCCCAGCACCAGTCTGAGCTGTCCTCTCTGACTTCTGGGGCAGATAATTCTGTGGTCAGTAAGAGCCTCACCTATCTGCAATGTGCCCACAGAGCTCAGGGGTTCTGAGAGAGGGAATCGGGCCAATAGGTTCTCTTCTTGTGCCTCAGCTCCCTTCCTGAGTTTACGTGCTGTTAGGGAGACAGCAAAGATGCTTTGCAAGGACTGCTGGCTCAGCAACGAAGGTCGTACATTTTTAAATTAAAAGGCTTAGTGGTTGTGAAATGCTCCTGAAACCGGAATGTGAGTAGACATTGACAGCACCAGTTTTGTTTGAAGCATAATCAATTTAAATAGATCTGCTCATGTCTGCCACGCTGCCATGTGACTCCCCTGGGTTTTGGCATCTCGGCTGTGAGACAGCGCTCGCAGAGGGCCTGCTGGAACGGGGCAGCCCTGGTGGGAGAGGACAAGGTCTTCTTTGTGCAGGAGGCAGCCTCCCAAAGCAGAGCACCGTGGCAATGCTCCAGCCCCTGGCTCTGCTTGTGCTGCCTCTGGTGCAGCCATCGACAGCTATGAAGTGTACTGTCAGAAATGGAATTTGCAAGCAAGCAAATGTGGAGAACTTCCTCGTTTTAGAAAACAAGGGCCAGAAAACTGGGAAATCCTCACCATCTTGCCACACGTGTGCATGGACTGTTGTCCAACAGGAGAGCTTTGCCTGGTCCCACTTGGTGTTGAGCCCAGCTTTGAAGACCCCAGCACAGGGCAGTGACCTCCAACGCTTTGGGAATTCAGTTTGGTCAGGCCCCTGCTTTGGAGGTAAATGGATCCCTCCAAGGAACTGTTTAGTGCCAATTGTTGAGCCTGGTTATGACTTCTGGGGGAGCAGGTTCTGCTCTGGAATTTACCTTGAGGGCAAGTGTTCATGTGACACACAAAACCTGCTTGTGAGAGCACTTGCCTTCTGTCCGCTGCTGTTACTAGGTATGGTGATGTTGCTGTCACACAGCTGTAAAGTTGGGGTGGTTTTTAGGTGCAAATGATGATAAGCTGGTGTTAATGAAAGAAAGCTTTAGGTCCCCTCACTAAAGGATCAACCATAAAAACAGATTTAAAAAAAAAAAAAAAAATATATATATATACTGCTGTGCATGGAAAAAAATGTTTGTGCAGAAACATCTGATACCCAAGAGCTCAAATTAGGTCTGATGAAGGAGTCTGACGTCACATTTCAAGAGCAGCCTTCAAAAGTGAAAGGTTGTTTCCCCACTTTAATTACACACACACATTAGTGGCTCTGTAGAGGTCTGAAACATCATGAACGGAGCACAGGTGCAGGAACATTGTACCTTGTCAAAAACTCTTGACAGATTTTAGCAAAACCTAAGGTCTAGGGATAATAAGAACAATAAATTTTTTTTTTCACAACATTTTCTCTATTAGCACTGTAAAAATTTGAATTCAAATTAAATCAATCCCTCCTGTATCCCCATCAGCACTTAGTGCAGGGTCCTCTCTCCCAGAGGGATTACTTCACTGTAAGTTACTTTACCTCCTGTGTGGGGAGGTAAAATAACCTGTCAGATCTAGAAACACAGGGAGGTACCAGTCTCTCGGGAATGTTAAATCTGTATACTTTCATCTCAGGCTGGAGTTAATAATTGATGTCTCTCAGATGCAAGCTACTCACTTCTGAAGAAATTAAAAACAAACTTACATTCCTGCCCCAAACAAACATCCCTGTTCCTGAATTCAAACTGCTAATGAGTAACTTTAACATGCAGTTCAGGAAACAGGTATAAGCTCTTCTGTTTAAAACCCTTCTTGGTTAAAACTCTTGTCTTTGCCTCTTGAAAGTGCTGCAGCATCTAGAGAAGTATCTTGACCATCTTTTATCTGACCTGTACGTTCCCTAACCACTTTTCCCTACCTGGTATCTATCCCTAAATGCACAATGTAGCTTCTTGAAGCAGACAGTCACACGGGTGTGTTGTTTCAGGTGTACAGAATGACTTGTATTGGACTCATAGGTTCATCTGAGGCTCTGCTGTTGGTGGGTCTGGATCAGCCTTGGCAGCTTGCAGGACTTTGTCCAGCACTGCAGCTAAATGTTGACTTGTATGATATATTTTCTTTCACTGCAGAAGGAAAATCCCAGCTTCTCTCAAGGTGGTGGCCACCAGAACCTAATGCTGTGGAAAAAACACTTTACCTTGAAAGAAAAAAACCCCATAAGGGTATTGCTCATGAAAGATGGTGTGTTTGAGCACCCATCTCCAAGACTTGTCTGTACAGTCAACATACCATGACCATCCCTTCTTGCATCTGGAAAGATGTATGGTGCATGCTCTGTTATCATTGTTTTCTCATTATAGCTACCTGCCTATTAACATAATCCTTTCATTGTCATTACATTGACAAATTACATGCTGGGTGCTGTTGCACACTCCAGGAAGGCAGTTTTTCTTCCAGACATGGCATTTGCTCCTCCAGAATGACTGGCAGTGCTCACCTGGAAGGGATGGAATTACACCTGGCAAGCCAGGAATGTCCTGTTTCACCACACTTCTATGCTTTCATTTATAGGTTCCATGTCCTTTTCCTGAAACACAATGTCTTCTCTCTGGTATATGGAGGGTTTTTTCAATTTTTAAGTTTATCCAAAATTCAGGGAACTCAAGCCTGACTTTAGTCTGGGAACTGTAATTTTCACACTTACTTGACATGGGTGTGGTTTGACAGGGTGGCTTTGACTGAGCACCTGTTTGAAGGGGTGACAGCCATATCCCAGTGCTGTCAGGGTGCCAGTCACGTCTCCAGTTAAGGAGTAAACTCAGTGTAGGAGTGCAGACTCTGAATGAAACCTGTATTAGCTGATGGGCCTTAGTCCACAGAGAGAGGAGGTGGACAGCAGGTATCTATCTCAGTGTTTTGTGAAGATGTCTGTTGTTTCAGCCTGGCTAAGTTCTGAACACATTCTGTCATTTAAGCAGAGACTCTGATGAATGCAGATCATTTTTAGTTGACCTGGTCTGCAAACTTTTGGTTTTGATGTAGGTAGGTGTATCCTGGCTGTGCTGATACCTCCTCTAGGCAGCTCGTAAGTGGCATTTGTGCTATGAATCTTGTCTGGTGCTGCCACTCAAGGGGGTGATAATGACTAACAAGGTGGTCAAGTTGCCATCTGTCTCCTGGTGGCTTTACTGTGTGCTCTGTAGGGCAACATTGACTCTGGGCAGCAAGCAAGGAGGAAGAACTTCCTGCAGTGCTGCCAAACCACATGAGGTATGCTGGACTCAGGCAGTATCAGGGGGTGACTCACAGGATGATATGTCAGCTGTGTGACCTTCTGAGCTGGGGCCTGGAGCCAGCTGGAGAACACTGGCCAGCTCTCTGAAGATAACTCATGCTTTCTTTGTTCCTGTCATGTAGTCTCTTCAGTGCCATAGCTGCTGTCATCTGCATGTCCCAAATAAGCTAATGAAGCACTTGACTGCTGGTAGTCCTCTCAGTCCTCTTGCAGAGCTTCAGTATTGAAATAAATGTGGAGGGGTAGGGGTGGGATTCACCTTCAGATGAATGAAAAGGGTCTCCTTCACTTGCTCTGTGTCAGAGCTCTTGGGATGATTTAGTATATAAAAAAATGCAAGTGGTTAAACATACTACCCATATTATTGCAAATGTCTTCCAGAGGGAAGACATTGCATTTGTGTAAGTATTTATATAATACCGTGGCTAGAGTATTATGGCTTTTTTTATCCCACACCTTTGTCAGGGCAGGAGAAGCTTTCTTTGCACAGTTGTGGCACTATCAGGTTGCTGTAAGCCCTTGCTTCATTTATCTTCAACTCCTTGGAAGTGCTGATGGCCTCCAGCCAGGCTGCGAGGCGAGAATGATCGTGGCAGTCCTTTCCAGCAGCAGCTGGGGAGGATGTTTTTGTGAGCTGGGCACGCAGCACAGGTACACAGGCCTTGACTGTGCCCACCTGAGAGCACGGAGGGGAAGCCTTGCATGTGTCTGCTTTGATCTCCAGGGTCTAGAGATGAGTATCTGAATATCTGCGTGGGTTCACAGTGAGTGTGTCGGTCCTGCACATGGGAAGGCTGCCCAGAAGTGTGGAAATGTGCCAGCAACTCTTATTTCAAATGCTCGGATGGGTCATGTCTGCGCTGTGACTGACTGAGCCGGGCGCCCGCTCCCTTGCATATCCTCCCTGTGTCTGATCCACGCTGCCCTGGGCATCCAGGAAATCCTTTCCACTGAGTCAGAGAAGGGATCCTGTTGTGTAACACAGGGCTCACAATCCATCATGGCTTCAATACAGGATTAGGACAACATCCACACTTTCCCTAAACTAATCTTCAAGTATGCTGGTGGGGCTGGGGCAGTCAGCCTCCACAGGGATGTCCCTGGCAGTGTAAAGCGAATTAAAGGGACTCCAAAGCTCCTCTTTGCAGGGATGAACAGCAGTCACAGAACTTGCCAGGGAGAGCCAGTGTGCTCCAGGTCACAGCTGCTTCCCATCACTTCCATTTCCTGGATAACAGTGTTAATTTCCTTCCAGATTTTGCTTGCCTGGGAACGCAGTAACATCTGTTCCTCCAGGTTTCATCAAAGATGAACTTTCTCGTGGCAGAACAGGCTTTTAGAAGTTGTTTAATCTTTTTCTTTTCTTTTTTTTTTTTTTTTTTATTTTTTTCTGGTTTTGTTCTCAGAGCAGTGACTTCAAATGAGGTTTATCTCTAAAAGACAATTATAAAAATGATAAGCTTGCCCTGCCTCTGCATTTAGCTTTTTGCTGAACAGTTTCTACTCTGACTTGCTCATGACATCAGGTCCAAATGCCTGTCTTCTTACTGATCAGGGAACTCCAAACACCCCTCTTCCCACTGTTCAGGGCAGCAGGCAGAACACCAGTGGCTGTGCCAGGAGCCCTGCTCCTGTGTGCTGCCTTGTGTCACACAAATGCTTGACAGATTGGCAGTGCCACTACAACATACTGTCCTATAGCCAATTCTACTGAGGATTCATAAAATGCTATGGAGAGAAACTTTTCCCATGCAAAGGTATGTTCAATCTGCTGCACTGATATGAATTTAAAACACAAAAAGGCTCACAACAATGAGAACAAACAGATTATTTTCTTAGTAAAATGTACCTCTTTAAACGACCGCTTGCATTTGTAAGCTTGCACTCAGAGTTCTGTTTTTTTTTAGAAGAATGTCACATAGTTCACCTCTATAGGATCACTTATGGAACTTACACAGTTTTTTTAAACTTTTTTTTTCTTTTCATAAATCCAAAACTAATTATCTTTGCCTGTCGCGGTAGGACACAGAAAGCACACGCGTGTTCACACAGCTGAAGGTGAGGGTGAAAAGAGGAAGTTTATTATCTGACTCCACTACTTATAGTTTTACAAAAGAGACAGGGCATTGGAGGGAGAAAGGGCCACCTCTCCCATGGCACTGGACAGGTTACCAGTCCATCACGCCTTCTCCACCTCTATGAAGGAATGCAAACAACTAGCTGTTTACAGAACAAAGCATGGGAAAGCGTGTAACTAGAATGTAAATATCAGAAGGCTAAAAGATTTCTAAAAACCAGGGCGACATTTGTCAAGATTGCTTACCTCGTGATTACCTGTAGCATCATTCCTCATTACTTTTCTCTTGTTGTCACTTTATTATTATTATAGGGTTAAAAAAGTATGTAATTCTTTAGGAGGGAAGAGTGAAGCACTTAAGAATCATTTTATTCTCATGCAGCCCAATCTAAAGCATTTTAAGCACTGAGCTCTTAGTGTCTTCAGTGGACAGCTTTGTGACACTTGTGAGGAAGGGATTTATATAAATGACCTCTCTCTTGGGCCATGGCATGGCCTTTGCACACAGGCAGGTGTGACCCCATGGACTGACTGTTCCCGGGAGATCCCTTTCTGCTCCAGAGAGAATGCCCTGACATCGTTCTGCCCACTCTGCTTCGAGGTAATGTGTAACAGACTGCCAGACCTTTTGGGAATAATCTTCTCCATCCATTTGCAGCTCTGGTCTGAAAGCCTCTGAGAACTGATAGTTAAGCAGTTCAAGTGCTGGCTGGAGGATGCAGCTGACTATGTGAACTCTGAAATAGGCACTCAAAGGTTACACCTGTAAATTCGTGGCACAGCTGCCTCTTACTCATGTCCTTGAACTGAGAAGACCAGGAGGTAACAGAGGTATGGACAAACCAGCTCTGTCCTGCTATGGGCAGGTTGAAGCCAGTCTGCTCTGCTGCTGCTCTCTTTGGAGCACAGCATTCCTGATAAGGAGTTTCAGCAGCACTCAGCTTCAAAATTGGTCTCAACTGTCTGTCTGGGTGACAGCCACCTGGTGACTATATGGCTTCTACCTTCATCTCATTCATACAAATGTTCTTCCAGTTTTTAAGATGGAGGTCTCATTGTGCCAATAAATGTGGCCTAGACATCAAAAGTATGCAAGAGAAGAAATAAGCAGACAGAAAAGCACAGCTGTAATGCTATTAAAGGTGCTCATTTTTTTTTCTCCTCCCTGTAACATTTATGTGGCAGCTTTGGAGCCAACTCTGTGCAATCTATTTGGGGATGCACAAAAGGGCTACCAACGTTTTTGAGAACTACTGTGTGGGAAGAGCACTGTTCCTCATGGTTTTCTTTTTCCATACAAGCACTTATCCTGACCCAGACTGAATGCCATTGAGGTGGGATGTGCCAGGCATCCAGAGCCTGGCCAGTCCTCAGGAAATGATCAGCAGCATTCTACCACACAGATCCTGCTGCTTGCCCTGAAGTACAGGGTCATTGGACTGAGCTGGTGGATGTTTCAGCTCATTAGCTTCATAAGTTAATGGTTCTTGTTACTCAAATTAGTACTGAGATGTAAATTAACCTTTTCCCTCTTATCTGTTAAATAAAGAGTATAATCTCTATATTCAGGATGTTTCTAGAAGATTATTACTCACTAGCATGTGGTTTTGATTGATTAGTTCCAGTTCTAGCAATCATTAACAACTACTGGTAGTTTAAGAATTACTTCTTATTTCAAAGGGTGGAATTTATTTGGCTTTACACCAAGGCAGATTAAATAAATTCTGCTGAGTAGTTACCCTTCTCTTCAATCATACTTCTGTGTAAGAAGGCAATACATTCTACTGTTTGTGCTTTTTCAACTCTGAATTTCACCTTTACTGTTAAGAAAACATGTTGACATATCAAACAATGTAACTAACAGGCCAAGCAGAACAAAATGAGTCACTATTTAAGCTATTTTTCCCCTTTAGATTATGCTTTCCCTATTAGAATATATCAATCGAAAGACAGAAATACAACTTAAAAGGTAGATAACCAGAAGAAAAACTTGCAGAAATGTGCAAGGTGAGATAAACCGGATAGAAGAACTGCATGAAAACATACATCATGAAAGTCCAAGAAATGAAACAAATGTAACTTCTTGATTAAACATGACTAATAGGGCATGTGTTTTCCTATCTTGAGAGTTTGTAACTCTGCTGCAGTCATGATACAGTAGGTCAAAGCTGGAGAGGAAACAGAAAGGTGGCTGAATGATGTTTTCCTAACCATAAATACATGAATAATTACATGTGTCTGTTCTGCACGCCTCCATGGCCCAAAATACTCAATATAGTTCATTTTTTATTTGTTGTCTCAAAGTATTTTTAGCTGAAAGTATCCTCCCTACCACAGGTGGGTTGCTCAACTCTGCCACTGTTCTCTGACTGTGTTTTAGCAGAGTTGATCCTCAAGTGTCCAGTGAGACTTTAGTCAAACATAGCACGTGTAGCAAAGAGCCTGAAGACAAAACAAAAATTCCTATTGAATGGACTATGGTAGGGCCTATTAGGTTTCTTCTCAAATTAGGCCCATGATGTCTTGGGTGATTAGTGTAGGGTATTACAAGTTTACTTTCTGTGCAAGTAAATGGCAGAATAAGGGGTGTTCTAGTAATTCCAGAACTTATATTTCCTAAAATCAATACAATTTCATTATTCAGATAGACAAATGGTTTGGCTTTATGCTTTATTATAAGGGTATCTAGTTGCCCAAAGCTTCGTTTGTTGATCAAGGAACCAGATGAAACTTTATGTAACTATTATATCCAGCTAAATATCCAAGCACGTGGTCATAGTTTAAAAACTGCCTGTGACAGGAAGGCTGTGAAGTCCGTTTTCTGACAACATCCCTTTCCTGTAGTACAAGGCCAAGTGTACAGAGAGAAACAAAATTATCAGCATTTCATGGCTACTGCTCTTCCTCTGAGCCCTCCTATGGCATGGAAATTCAGAGCACCTCAAGATATGTTTCACAGACTTATTATGGGAAACTCCTCTTTCTCAAAGCAGAGAATGATGACCTGTCAATTTGTAACCCAGCTTGTTTCACTTCTGTTTTACAGTGCAACCCAATTCAATAGCTGTCCCAGGGCAACTGTGAGGGAGTGACAAGCCATGGCATATGCGTGGGAATGAGTGACAGTGACACTGCCACCGGAGATCATGTAGTGGTAGAAACACTACCAATTTCCACATCACAACCCAGTCAGTTGAGGGAAAAGCCCAAATAATTGGGTCTAATACTGCTATGAAAACTATACTGAGGGCTAAAAATACTATTTAAGAGGTAGAGTTAATTGTCTTGTACATTTCCCATCAGCTACTGGCTTCAGTGAGAGTTGTTTCAAGCACTGTCTGAAAAGATGGAGCATTATGGAGCAGTTAAGGATGATTTGAAGTTCTGTGACAGCAGTTAATGTTAAAGAAACACAAATCTTTGGCTTTCACAAATGTTTCAAATGCATCAAAAATACCATACAAAAATTTTGAATATTTTTCTTCTTGGAATTTAGGATGAACATACACATGTTTAAGCACTAGACTAGTTATTAGCAAAAAACATGTGCTTAATCCAGGCTATTTTACAACCTTGATTGCTCTACTTTTTAAATTTTGGAATTCAGTTTTGCAGATTTGCAGTCCCCTGGCCTACTATTGTGGAACTGTTCAAAAGTCCTTGGATAAACATTAAATACCCTTGGAATGTGATGGTACACCGTGTGCTACTGGAAGTGCTGCTGGTCTTTCTCCTTTTCACCTCCCTGAGAAACTTACATGTTTATAAAGAGAGAATTAGACATGGGGGAAGGAGGGAAATCTTTCAAGGTTATATCCTTCAAGAACTAAAAAAAATTGTCTGTTTTCTCATTAGTCTTTATGGGACCTTTTGTTTCTAAGTCAACAGGAGACAGAGTACTCTTGCAACTTGGAAGGAGACTGGCAACTCACAGCAAATAAAGGCTGAGGACTGAATCACCTGAACATTCCTCTTCCCTCAGTGCAGCAACAGAAATGAGGGAGTGCCAAAAATATCAGCCAGAAGGAAACGTAGTTTTGCTGATTAGCTCACCATTTCAGAGGTGGTAGGATTTTGTTGGTGCTGGCATTATACCCTGTACCCAATCAGAGTGGTTTCTATGTACTCCAGAGGAGCCTTCTGGATATTGAAGATTTTTAAACTATTTGGATTACCACTTATGATGAGACAGTTTCCATTACAGCCTAACTGCTTGTTTTGCTTGCTTCATTTTACCTTGTTTTGTTTTTCTGCAGGATGGGAAGCCCTCCTCTTATGACTGGGTGTTCTGTTAAGTGAAACTTCTACATGGCCACAGGTGTTTGTGAATTTGTGAAAGGGTAAAATCCAGGGTTTTTCCAACATGCGAGAATTAAGTGAGATGCACTTTTGGTCTGAAAGCCTGCACCTCTCCAAGGGTCTTTTGAATATGCTGAAATTCAGAGCTAAAAGCAACCAGCTTAGGACAAGGAGAGGCTGCAGCATGCACTGGCTTCTCAATCACTTCGGGGCTGAGGTGGCACGTGCAGATGATGGAATGGGTTTGGGTTGGAAGGGACCTTAAAGATCATCTCATTCTAAACCCCTTCCATGGAGATGGACACCTTTCACTAGACCAGGTTGCTCCAAGCACCATCCAGCTTGTTCTTGAACACTTCCAGGAATGGGGCAGCCACACCTTCTCTGGACAACCTTTGCCAGGGCCTCATCAGCCTCACAAATGAAGAATTTCTTCCTAATATCTAATCTAAACCTGCCCTCTGTCAGTTTGAAGCCATTCTGCCTTGTCCTGGCCCTTGTCAAAAGTCCCTCTCCATCTTTCCTTAGGGCCCTTAAGGGCCTAATAACTCAGGTGTTAATGGTCAGCCAGTGACTGCTCAGTGCTGTGGAGCTTTGTATGTGACGAGTCAGCTTGTGGTCAGCTCAAGTGCTCCCACCTCTGCTAAATGCTGGCACCAGTTTCCCATGTCTGGTCTGAAGAGCACTGAGACACGAGCCCGTGGGCTCCCCTGAGCTCCCCCATGCATGCTCCTCTCAGGCATATGATGGAGCAGTTGGATGATGCTGTCACCTGTTTCTCCTTGCTTGCACAAGGTTACCAAGGCTAATATTTGAGGACTGGGAATACAAACAGAAGATCCAAATTTGCTCCTGTGCCCTGGCCTGCTGTAATATCAAGACCTGGACTGTAGTTTTAGAGATGTCATCAGAATTAAGCATTAAATGTGATTGTGGGTGGAATGCATGGAGTATGTAACAGTATGATTTAGATATGTTGTAGTGCAAATAACACGCAGTGTGCCGGATGCAGTGAGGAATGCTTCTCTGGTAGGTAAGCTGTTGGCTTCTGAAGGTGAATGTTCTGATGTGTGAAGAATTTTACATCTGAAAAATTCTATGACTGATAATGAGCATGAGGAATGATGGTGCTGTCTCACGAACCAAGATGAAAGGAAGCAGGTTAACAAATCGGATAATAGCAAAAAATTGTGCCAGTCTTTGCAGATCAGCCTCAATAACCCTACTTCTGTGATTTGCTTGCTCCTGTTATATATACTAGAACACATCATATGTTGTCTGTAAACCATGCTAGGAATGTCCGAGCCCCTTGCAGTCTCTTTTCCTGTCAGTCTCAGCAAATCTCCTAAATATTTTTCCCTTTGAATTAATTCCTCACTGCTTCTGTTTGCCTGGAATGTGAGTGATATGAACTGAACTATTGACTCATCGATGCACTATGCAGGGAGGGCATTTTTGATTTTATTTTTATTGCTTGTCACTTGAGGTCACTCCCTCAGCCTTTACTTTCCAGTTAAATAAATGCTCTGAATGTTTTCCTCCTTGTTGGATTTCTGAGCTATTATGCCCAAACATTTGAACATTCATTTTCTGAGATTAAATAGTAACTATTTACTGCTTATGCTTCTGTGCTCAGAGGAAGCTGTTCCGTATTCTTTGTACAATCCAATGGGGAATTCTTCTTGTGACTGAGCATCTTTTACTTGAATCAGTATAAAAATGTTACCCAAAGGTACAGCAAGTTAGCCTCACAAAAGAAAAAAAGTATTTTTAGGAATTGCTGCTAGAATTGTTAGAAATACTTGAATAGATAAAAGTTGTCTCTGGTCCTTAGTTCTCTTTCGGAAAGCATTACCCAGCAACAAATGAAATGGAGCCAAAATAACCATTTAAAATAGCAAAGTAAACAGTTCGTGTCGTAGTCAAGATAATCCTTAATTTCTGCTTCTTATGTGAGATCTGCCCTGCTGATCTGATGGGAGGATTTAACTTCCTGAAAGCTATCAGTGTATGTGCTTGAACTGGGAAGACCTCTTTCCACCTGCTTTTCAGAACCCTTTCTCCTAAGATATTAATGTTGCTATGCCCCTTTTAGAAAGGAAAACCTTTTCAATATGGATTATTTTTAGAGATCTATACTAGGAATATTTTGCTACAATACAGCTTAAGGGAAATACTTAAAGAATAATGCCTATTTAAAAGATCCTCTTTTTTTTGTTTCCTGAAGAACCTTGTTTTCTTAAATTCAAATAATTTTTGTCTTACAAAAGAACATGAATAGTTGTGGAAATTAAAAAGAGAGTAATTGGCTTATGATTACTGCTGGTTGTGTAACCAACTCAAAGTAAAAGCTATGGGGAATTTTAATTTCAAATTTCTTTGCACTGTGTGGAAACCATTTTGTAATTTTCTGTTTCTCTTGGGATACTGTGTGAAACACAGAATGGCAGAGCAGATGGTGTGTCTTCTCCTTCCAAAGAGACGAGTAATATCACTCTGTTCAAAAGAGAAGTCTAAAGGGGGTTTCACTGGAATATGGGAAAGCCCAGTTTAACATCTGTATCAACACAAAAATCAGTGTCAGTTTAACAGGTTTAATGGATAACACTTTCCCCAAGCAAATGTTTGTGTTTCTGATGCTATTTATACTACATTTCTTATGGCTCATTTGAAATTTAAAAAAAAAAGGTTAAAAATTTTGTCTTTAGATTAAGATTGTCTGGTATACCTGTGACAGCGGGAGGAAGGGAGAGAATCAGTGGGTGAAACGTCTCAGGCTTAGTCATAGTAGAAGCAAGTAGTGATGGCCTGAATTATGCAGCAAAAGTTCTCAGAATAGCGAATGAGTCACTATTGCCCTTGAACTTTTTGGATCTGAAACTATATTTATCATTTTGCATTGTTCCCAAGCTGTGTATTTGTAGTCCCACACAGAGAGCAACTTGCATTTTCTGCCCTCACAAGCTAAAACACAGACAGGGGAATTTCCAGGGAGAGAAGTCGAGGATTAATTTCTTTCAGTAAGTTTTAAGAAAAGCTTTAGTGAAGAATACCTGCACTGGGAGGTATGTAAAAATTAGTACTACTGTGAAGGCAATACCAAAAGGTTAGATAAAGGAATAAGGCAATAGTGTACAAAGTGAAAAAGTAAAAAAAAAAAGAGTTAGTGAGTAAAATGAAAGAGTTCCTGTAGGTTCAAGAATGTGTAGCATGGGTACTGTTTTGAGAGGCAAATATTTTTGTCAATGCAGTAGCTTTTCTTTTTCCTTCCCACCACCTTATCTGCAATGTTCTGAACGGAAACCGGAGCACTAAAAGGAAAGATCCAGATCATTACATTTCTCATTCTTCTGCTTCTTCACCCCCTACAGTATAAGGGATGAATTAGACAAGCTTTTGTACCAGGTTGTGGCTAAACAGCTGGCTTAGAAAAGACCACAGTTGCCACACCGAAAAACCACCTTGGCACTAAAATTCAGAATCTTGTAGTGTCTGCAGAACTATGTGTTCAAATAGTGACCAAATGCACATCCTGGAAGAGACAGCACTCACTGTCTCTGGTTTTAGAGCAGCAGTCTGTAGAAAGAATGGAAAAGGTGCTTGAGAGACTTCTATCTTTAGAATATTTCACATAACAGAATTTTAAAATGAGAAATATTATCAATGAGCAGCAGGATAAAAGAGGCAGTATTGGCTTGCAAAAAAGGACTTAGCAAATGGAAATCCAAAATTAGTTCCAGGAAATATAATAGGTAACGTAATAAGTATGTGAGAACTGCAGGTACTTTGCATTTTTGTATGTGAAGTTACTGCAGCACAGGATTACACATCCCACACTGGTATTTCAAGTTTCCTTGTTCAGTGGGAAGAAAAACCATTGGTGTTGTGGAGGCTCATTTCATAGGCATAGATTATCAACTATCTTTGAATCTTCTTCCAAAAACCCTCATGGCTGTTGTGACAATTTATTAGCATAGGGAACCCCTGTGGATATTTGTGCTGCCGTGTAAGTAGCAGCATAAGGAAAGACTATTCTCCATGTCTATTTGTAGTTATGTCAGAGCGCATGAAAAATGGGTAACAGAACCCTCTCTGTTTTATGGGGGTCTTTATTGTGCCAACACAGACGAAACTTTCAATCTGGGGGGGTAGTGGAAAACAAAATATCAGTACCTTCAGAGTGAAACACTTCCAATAAAGTGTGCAGCAAGATCATTTTAACTCAGAACTACAGCTTTTCCGCCCCCACCTCTGACAAACATAATAAACATAGCAGATGAAATAAACCTCAAGGCATGGGGAAATTTTTACAAGGAAATTTAGCTGCAATAGACTCACAGCTCTTCAAGTATTTACATTTTTGCTCAGAAAATTAAGATTCCTAAACTGAGAAGACTAGGGACAATTAAAAAACTGGTTTGCATGTTGGCATTACTGAGGAAGTAGGATGACAAGAAATCTCCTCTTCCACTGTTACCCATAATGGATACAGTCTGCTAATATAGATTTGTACTCATCTAGGACAAATTTAGCAGTTGGTGATCTGAACAAAGTTTCACCAAGTAACTGCAAAATCTGTGACTTCCAAAATGCTGTATCCTGACAGCTGTGACAGAAGCTTCAGTGTATATAAGGAGTGACATCTACACCTTGTGCCGAAGCCCTACAGTTATTTTCTGCTACTCTTTTCTGCTACACTTTTGCTTTTAGAACTGCACTACCATGGGTCGGTGGTTCCCAAACTGGGGCATGTAGGTGAGCAGCACTAAATTTCCACACTCTGATTAAGTGCTTGATGATGTGAACGCGAAGAATGGCCGCACCCAGTTCACCTGGGCATCCAGGTGGTTGATTTTTGTAGGTTTATGTTTCGTTTACTTATTTTTTCCTAAAAACTCTTCATACATTTGACCAAGACTTGCAGCCTCCACTGTAAGTTTTGGCAATGAGCTATGCAGTTACATTTTTATTGAAAGTATGTGGAAACCCCTTAGTAACTCTGCTCATTGCCAGAAGCATTTGGCCCAAAGAATGTGGGAACAAGAATTCCTCCTGAGGGTACTTTCAACCGGCTCCTGTTTCCTGAGCCCTTTCATAGGGTGCCTGATGTGGGGCTGGCACAGGCATCCTTCTCTCTTCTCTGTGGTGACCAGTGACAGGACCAGAGGGAATGGCCTGAAGTTGTCAGCGGAGGCTCAGTTTGGATATTAGGGAAAGGTTTTTCACGCAGAGGGTGGTCGGGCAGTAGAACAAGCTCCTCAGGGAAGCGGCACAGCCCCAGCCTGACAGAGCTCAAGAAGTGTTCGGACAAGGCTCTCAGGCAAAGGGTGTGGTTCTTGGGGGGTCCTGTGCAGGGCCAGGAATTGGATTCGATGATCTTTGTGGGTCCCTTTCAACTCAGCATATTCTGTGATCTTGCCGGCACGGGAGAGGCGGTGCACTTCGTAATCAAAAACATACAGTTTTAAAAAATGGCCATATCCATGGCAACCTGAACCCGACACCGCCGCAGCCCAGCCCGCTCCCAACGCCTTTACACGTCGCAGAGCGAGACAGGGAGGGAAGGAAGGAGTGAGAAAGCGAACGAGGGAGGGAGGGAGGGAGGCGGCGCCCCGGGGCCCCCTCAGCGGGCCGGGTCCGCCCGCTGGGGGCGCTGCTGCTCCCGCCCCGCCGGCCGCGCGCGACACCAGCGGCCCCGCGGGGAGACTCGGCCCGCGCCGGGGGCGTGGCAACAGTCCTGAGTGGCGTGCCTGTCGACCAATGGACATGCCGAACGCCTGACAGTTAGGCGGGGTCGACCAATGGCACGCGGCGGGGGGCGGGCGCGGCGCGGCGCGAGAGGCGCGGTCGGG